>CM042851.1:39498630-39501130 GCA_023653725.1 Bungarus multicinctus | reverse complement strand
GATGTGAGAGTGAAGAGGTGTGTGATTGAGAGAAAGGGGAGTGTGAGAGAGAGAACAGAGTGTGGTCAGAGAAGAGAGAGGAGAGAGTGAGAGTGAGAGAGAGAAGAGAGTGAGAGAGAGAGAGAGTGAAGAGAGAGTGAAAGTGGTGTGTGTGGTGTGTGTGTGAGTGAGAGAGAGAGAGTGAGAGTGAGAATATGGTGTGTGTGTGATGAGAGAGAGAGTTGTGGAGAGAGAGTGAGAGTGAGAGAGAGAGTGAGAGAGTGTGAGAGAGAGAGAGAGAGTGGGAGAGAAGTTGTGAGAGAGGTGTGTGTGTGCGTGAGAGAAAGGTGGAGAGAGAGCGAGAGTGAGAGAGAGAATGAAAGAGGAGAGAGTGAGTGTGGGTGTGTGTATGGTGTGTGTGTGTGAGTGTGAGAGAGAGGAGAGAGTGAGGGTGTGTGTGAGAGAGAGACAGAGGTTGAAGAGAGAGAGGAGAGAGTGAGAGAGAATAGAGTAAAGGTGTGAAAGTGTGTGTGTTGTGTGTGTGTGTGCGTGTGAGAGAGAGAGGTGAGAGTGAGAATATGTGTGTGTGTGAGAGAGGAGAGGTTGAGAGAGAGTGAGAGTGAGAGAGAGAGTGAAAGAGTGTGTGTGTGGTGTGGGAGAGAGAGAAGAGGAGGTGGTTGAGAGAAGTTGTGAGAGAGGTTGTGTGTGTTGAGAGAGCGAGAGAGAGGAGAGCGAGAGATGAGAGAGAGATGAAAGAGGAGACGTGAGTGGTGTGTGTGAGAGAGAGAGAAAGAGTGAGGGAGAGGAGGTTTGGGGAAGGGGGGGGAGTAAGGTTGTTGTGTGGTGAAGAGGATGAGAGAAGTGACGGAGAGTGTGAAAGTGTGGGTGTGTGTGTGTGTGGGTGAGAGAGAGAGAGAGAGAGAGAGAGAGAGAGAGTGAGGAATATGTGGTGGGTGTGAGTAGAGAAGAGAGAGTGGCTGACGAGCGTTGTGAGAGAGAGTTTGTCTGTGTATGAGAGAAAGGTTGGAGAATTGAGAGGAAGAGTGGAGAGAATGAAAAGAGGAGACGGTGAGTGTGAAGGAGAGAGACCAGAGGTGTGCTGTATTGGGTGTGTGTTCTGGGAGTGAGAGAGAGAGAGATGAGTGAGAGCTGGTGAGTGAGAGAGGTGTGTGTGTGTGGGTGAGAGAGAGAGATAGAGAGTGGTTGAGAGAAGTTGGAGTTGTGGAGAGGTGTGTGTTATGAGAGAGTTGAGAGAGGCTGTGTGAGAACTGGTGTGTGTGGGTTGTGAGGAGAGAGTGAGGAGTAGTGTGTGAGGGAGGACAAGGGTGGGAGTGAGAGAGAGAGAGGGGGAGAAGAGAGCAGGTTGAGGGAGAGAGAGTGTGAAAGTGTGTGTGAGTGGTGTGTGTATGAGAGAAAGGTTGGGAGGCGAGAGAGAGAGTGAGAGTGAGAGTAGTTGTGTGTGTTGTCCTGGTGGAGACGAGAGAGGTTGTGAGAGCAGAGTGCGAGTGAGAGGGAGAGTGAAAGCGTGTGTGGTGTGTGTGTGTGTGAGAAGAGCGAGATAGAGAGAGTTTGTGTGGTGAGTGAGGAGACGTTGTGAGCGTGAGAATATGGGTGGGTGAGAGAAGAGGAGAGGTTGAGAGGGGTGAGAGAAGATGAGAGAGTTTGGTGTGTATGAGAGGGTTTGGGTACGAGTGAGAGAAAGGTGGAGAGAGAGGAGTTGAGGAGACGAGAATGATAAGAGTGAGAGGGGTTGTGTGTTGGTTATGGTATGGTGTGTGGGTTGAGAGGAGTGACGAGAGATGAGAGAGTGAGAGTGTGTGTGAGGAGAGACAGAGGATGATCGAGAGAGAGAGGGCAGACCCGTCGAGGAGTGAGAGAGGGAGCGTGTGAAAGTGTGTGTGAGTGTGTGCATGTGTGAGTGAGAGAGAGCGAGTGAGAGTGAGATATGTGTGTGTGTGAGAGGAGGTAGGTTTGAGAGAGGTGGACGTGAGAGAGAGAGTGAAATGAGGGTGTGTGTGGTGTGTGTGACGACGAGAGGCGAGAGAGAGATAGAGAGTGGTTGAGAGCAAGTGGGAGAGATGGTTGTGTGTATGAGAGAAAGGTTGAAGGAGAGCGAGAGTGAGAGAGAGAAGGAAAGCCGTGCGAGTGAGTGTGTGTGTGTAGATGGTGTGTGTGTGCTGTAGTGTGCGAGAGAGAGAGAGGGCAGTGTGTGATGTGAGAGGAGAGGAAAGAGGTTGAGAGAGAGAGCGGAGAGTGAGAGAGAGTGGAAAGTGTGTGTGGTGTGTGTGGTGGAGTGAGAAGGAGAGAGGGCGTGAGAATATGTGGTGTGTGAGGGAGAGGGAGTTGAGCGAGTGAGAGTGAAGCGAGAGAGTGAAAGAGGTGTGTGTGTGTTGAGAGAGCGGAGAGAGAGATAGCGAGTGGTTCGAGGAGAAGTCGTGATCGAGGTTGTGTGTATGAGAGAAAGGTTGAATGAGAGCCGGCGCTCGGCTTTTCGGCGCCTTCCCGCGTTCGCTTTTTTTTG
>CM042851.1:39400611-39488182 GCA_023653725.1 Bungarus multicinctus | reverse complement strand
TAGAGAGTGTGAAAAGTGTGCTGTTGGGTGGGAGAGGAGAGAGAGAGAGAGTGGGTTGAAGAATGTGTAGCTGAGGTGGTGTGTTAGGAGAGAAAGGGTTGAGAGAGGACGGAGAGTGAGAGAGAGGAATGAAAGAGTGAGAGTGACAGGTGTGTGTGAATGGTGGTGTGTGTGTGAGTGAGAGAGAGAGAGAGTGAGAATGGTCGGAGAGAGCGACGAGGTTGAGAGAGAAGAGGAGAGGAGGCGCGTGTGCAAAGTTTGTGTGTGTTGGGGTGGTGTGTGACGTGCGGAGAGAGAGAGGAGAGTGAAAAAATGTGTGGGGTGTGAGCGAGAGAGAGGTGAGAGAGGAGAGGAGAGTGAGAGAGAGAGTGAAAGAAGGGGGGTGTGTGGTGTGTGAGAGAGAGAGTAGAGAGGGGGTGAGAGAAGTTGTGAGAGAGTTTGTGTGTATGAGGAGAAGGTTGAGAGGAGAGCGGAGAGGAGAGAGAGAATGACAGAGTGTGAGTAGGAGTGGTGGGTATACTGGGTGTGTGGGGTGACGTGAGAGACGAGAGAGAGTGAGAGTGTGTGTGAGCGAGAGACAGAGGTTGACGGAGTGAGATGAGACGTGAGAGGAGAGTGTGAAAGGTGGTGTGGGTGGGTGTGTGTGTGAGAGGTGAGAGAGAGAGAGGAGAGTGAGATATGGGTGTTGTGTGGAGAGAGAGGTTTGAGAGAGAGTGAGAGTGAGAGAGAGAAGATGAAACGAGTTGTGGGGGTGTGGGTGGTGAGAGAGTAGGATTGAGGGAGTGGTGAGCGTAGAAGTTGTGAGGAGAGATGTGTGTTATGAGAGAAGGTTGAGGGAGAGCGGAGAGTGAGAGAGAGAAGAAGAGTGAGAGTGAGTGTGGGTGTTTATATGGGTGGGTGTGTCGTGTGTGTGTGGAGAGAGGAGGAGAGAGATGAGACCTTGGGTGTGTGGTGAGAGAGAGCAGAGGTTGAGGAGAGTGAGAGTGAGAGAGAGAATGAAAGAGTGAGAGTGAGGTGGTGGTGTGTATGGTGGGGGGCTGTGAGAGACGAGAGCGAGAGGTTGAGGAGAGTGCGAGTGAGAGAGAGAGTGAAAAGAGTGTGGTGGGTGGTGAGAGAGAGAGGAAGAGAGAGGTGTGAGAGAGTGAGCAGGAGATGATGTGAGAGAGAGAGTGATGAAAGAGTGGGTGTGTGTGAGAGAGAGAAGAGAGCGAGATTAGAGAGTGGTTGAGAGAAGTTGTGAGAGGGTGTGTGTATGTAGAGAAGGTTGAGAGAGAGCGAGAGGTGAGAGAGAGAAGAAAGAGAGTGCGAGTGAGGGTGGGTTGAAGGCGTGTATGTCGTGTGGTGAGTGAGAGAGAGAGAGAAGTGAGAGTGGGGAGAGAGGACGAGTGGAGAGGAGAGAGTGAAGAGTGAGAGGGAGAGCGTGAAAGTGAGTGTGTGTGTGTGTGTGCGTAGGAGTGGAGAGTGTGAGAGAGTGAGAGTGAGAATATTGTGTGAGGTGTGAGGAGAGGTTGAGAGAGAGTGAGAGTGAGAGAGAGGTGAAAGAGGGTGTGGGTGTGTGGGTGGAAGAGAGAGAGAGAGATAGAGAGTGGTTGAGAGAAGTGGAGGAGAGGTTGTGTGTATGAGAGATAGGTGAGGAGGAGAGGAGGAGAGGAGCCGAGAGAGAGGAGAGAGGAGAAGGAAAGATGAGAGTGATGTGTGTGGGTGTATAGGGTGGTGTGGTGTTTGAGTGAGCGAGGAGGAGAGATCGTGGAGGTGTGGTGAGAGAGAGACAGAGGGTGAGAGAGAGGCAGAGTGAGAGTCGAGGAGGAGAGGGTGAAAGTGTGTGTGGGTGTGTGGGTGAGTGAGAGAGAGAGAGGAGAGTGAGAAATATGGTGTGGTGTGAGAAGAGAGAGGTTGAGAGAGAGAGTGAGAGTGAGAGAGAGATTGAAAGAGTGGTGTGTGTGTGTGTGAGAGGAGAGAGATAGAGAGTGTTGAGAGTAAAGTTGGTGAGTGAGAGCGGTGGTTGGGTATGAGGAGAAAGGTTGAGAGACGAGCGAAGAGTGGAGAGAGAATGAAAGGTGAGAGTGGAGTGGTGGTGTATATGGTGTGTGTTGTGTGGAGAGAGAAGAGAGGAGAGAGAGAGCGGCGTGGAGAAGATATGTGTGTGTGGAGTAGAGAGAGAGGTTGAGTGAGAGTTGAGAGTGAGAGAGGAGGAGTGAACGAGGTGTGGTTGTGTTGAGAGTGGATAGAGGAGTGGTTGAGGAGAAGTTGGGAGAGAGGTTGGTGTATGAGACGAGAAAGAAAGGTGAAGGGGGGGACGAGAGCGAGAGTGAGAGAGAGGAAGAAAAGAGCGTAGTGAGAGTGAGTGTGTCGTGGGTATATGGGTGGCGTGTGTGTGAGTGGAGAGACGAGGAGGGAGGAGAGAGAGGAGAGTGTGTTGTGAGGCGAGAGGACGCGGTTGAGAGAGTGCGAAGAATGTAGAGTGAGACGAGACGTGTGAAGCTGTGTGTGGTGAGAGAGGAGCGAGGAGGATGAGACACCATGTGGTTGAGAGAAGTGTGAGAGAGGTTGTGTGTATGAGGAGAAAGGTGAGAGGAGAGCGAGAGTGCGAGAGAGAATGAAAGATGTGAGACGGAGGAGTGTGTGTGTGTGTATGGTGTGTGGTGTTGTTGAGGAGAGGAGGTGGTGTGAGAGAGAGGACAGAGGTTGAGAGAAGACGAGTGAGAAGAGAGAGAGAGAGAGTGTGAAAGTGTGTGTGTGTGTGTGGTGTGTTGTGAGTGAGAGAGCGAGAGTGAGAGTGCGAATATGTGTGTGTGTGTGAGGAGAGAGGTTAGTTGGGAGAGAGGGAGAGACGATTGAGTTTGAAAGAGTGTGTGTGTGTGTGGGTTTGTGAGAGGGGAGAGATAGAGAGGGTTGAGAGAAGTGGTGAGAGAGGTGTGTGTATGACAGAAAGTTGAGAGAGAGCGAGGAGGAGAGAGAGAATGAAAGAGTGGGTGAGTGGCTTGTGTGTGGTATATGGTGTGTGTGGTCTTTTGTGAGTGAGAGAGAGAGAGGAGAGAGGGAATGGAGGAGAGAGAGTGAGAGTGTGGTGAGAGAGAGGAAGAGGTTGAGAGGGAGAGAGAGTGAGAGTGAGCGAGGAGTGTTGACGAGAGTGTTGTGTGGTGGTGAGAGTGAGGGGAGAGAGAGGGAGAGTGGCGTGTGTGTTGAGAGAGAGAAACAGCGGGTTGAGAGAGTGCGAATGAGAGTGAGAGAGGAGAGTGAAAGAGTGGGTGTGTGAGGAGGAGAGAGAGATAGAGACGGTGGTTGAGAGAGTTTTGAGAGAGGTGGTGTGTATGAGAGAGAGGGTTGGAGAAGAGCGAGACGTGAGGAGAGAGAAATGAAAAGAGAAGTGAGAGTGAGTGGTGTGTGTATATGTGTGTGTGTGTGTGTGAGAGGAGAGGAGAGAGAGAGAGAGGGTGAGGAAATGTGTGTGGTGTGAGTAGAGAGAGGTTGAGGAGAGTGAGAGTGAGGAGAGGAGAATGAACGAGCGAGAGTGAGGTGTGTGTGATGGGTGTGGTTGTGTGGGTGGAGAGAGGAGAGAGAGGTTGAGAGAGGTGATGCGTGAGAAAGAGAAGAGAGATGTGAAAAGAGGTGTGGTGTGTGTGAGAGAAGAGATAGAGAGTGTGGAGAAGTTGTGATGAGAGGTGGTGTGTACGAGAGAAAGGTGAGAAGGGAGGAGAGAGCGATGAGGGATGAGAGAGACTGAAAGTGAGAGTGAGGTGGTGTGTATGTTATGGTGTGCCCCTGGGTTGAGCGAGGTGAGAGTGTGTGTGAGATGAGAGAAAGAGGTGAGAGAGTAGAATGTAGAGTGAGAGAGAGTAGTTGAAAGTGTGGTTGTGTGTGTGTGTGAGAGAGAGAGAGAGAGAGAGAGTGAGAATATGGGTGTGTGAGATGAGGAGAGAGAGGTGAGAGAGAGTGAGGAAGACGAGTGATGTTGACGGGGAGAGAGAATGAAAGAGTGAGATGTGAGTGTGTGTGTTGTGTGTGGGGGGTGTGAGTGTGTGTGTGAGAGAGAGAGAGGTTGAGAGAGAGTGAGAGGTGAGAGGAGAGGAAAAGAGTGGTGTGGTGTGAGAGAGAGAGAAGAGAGTGGTTGCGAGAAGTTGTGAGAGGGGTGGTGATGAGAGAAGGTTGAGAGAGAGGAGAGGAGTGGAGAGAGAATGAAAGAGTGAGAGTGAGGTGGTGTGGTATATGGTGTGTGTGTTTGGTGGAGAGAGTGAGATGTGTGGGAGAGAGAGACAGGGTGAGAGAGTGAGGAGAATGAGAGTGAGGAGGCGATGTGAAAAGTGTTGGTGTGTGGTGGGTGTGTGAGAGGAGAGAGAGAGGAGAGAGAGAGTGAGATATGTGTGGGTGAGAGAGGGAGAGGATTTCGAGAGTGGTTGAGCGAAGTTGGAGAGAGGGTGTGGTATGAGAGAAAGGTGAGAGAGAGCGAGGTGAGAGAGAGAAATGAAAGAGTGAAGTGGAGGGTGGGGGTGTATGGTGTGTGGAGTGTGAGAGAGATGAGAGTGTGTATGAGAGAGAGACAGAGGTGAGAGAGTGAGAAGAGAGTGAGAGAGGAGAGTGAAAGGTGGTGTGTGTGTGTGTGTGTGGACGTGAGAGACGAGAGAGTGAGAGTGGACTTGTGTGTGTGTGTGAGAGAAGAGGTTGAGAGAGAGGAGAGTGAGAGAGGAGAGTGCAAGAGTGTGTGTGCGGGTGTCGAGAGAGAGAGAGGAGAGTGGTGAGAGGAAGTTGTGAGGAGGTTGTGTGTAGAGAGGAAAGGTTGGAGGAGAGAGAGGTGAGAGGAGAGAATGAAAGAGTGAGAGTGAGCGTTGTGGTGTGTGTATGTGTGTGTGTTTGTGTGAGAGGGAGTGGAGGTGTGGGTGAGAGAGAGACAGAGGTTGAGGAGAGTGAGAATGAGAGAGAGAGGAGTGATAAGAGAGTGTGGAAAGTGTGTGGGGGTGTGATGAAAATGGGTGTGGTGAAGAGAGAGAGTGAGAGTGAGATATATTGTGTGCGAGAGAGATAGAGATAGAGGGTGTGTAGGAGCGGACAGACGTTAGAGAAGTGAGATAGAGTGCGAGAAGAGTGTGAAAGGGGGTGTGCCTGTGTGTGTGTTAGTGAGAGAGAAGAGAGGTAGAGGTGGGAGAATATGTGTGTGTGGTGCAGAGAAGAGAGGTTGAAGAGGAGTGAGAGGAGAGAGCGAGTTGAGATGTGTGGGTGTGTGTGTGTGTGAGTGAGAGAGGGAGAGAGAGAGAAGTGCGACTTGGTGTGGATAGAGGACAAGGGTTTGGAAAAAGCAATGAGAATGAGAGTGAGAGAGAGTGTGAAAGGTGTGTGTGTAGTGTGTGGTTTAGTGACCGAGAGAAGTGAGGTGATAATATGTGTGTGAGTGTGGTGAAGAGAGAGGTTGACAGAGAGAGCGAGAGTGAGAGAGAGAGTGAGAAAGAGTGTGAAGGTGTGTGTGTGGTGTGTGTGTGTAGTGAGAGAGAGAGAGAGCGGGAGAGTGAGTGTGTGTGTGTGAGATGCGAGAGCAGAGCTGTTGAGAGTAGGAGAATGAGATGGAGAGAGAGAGGTGAGAGGTAGTGAAGTGTGTGTGTGTGTGTGTGGTGTGGTGTGGTGAGAGGGAGAGAGAGCAGGGTGGGAGAGGCGTGAGAGTGAAGGAGAGGGGAACGAGTGTGTGTGTTGAGTGAGAGTGAGATTCGAGATAGAGAGTGAAGTTGAGAGAAGCCAGATTGGTAGGTTGAGGTTGAGTGTATGAGGAGAAAGGTTTTGTTGAGCGCGAGAGGAGTGAGAGGGACGAATTGAAGAGTGAGTGGAGTGGTGTGAGTATAGGAGAATGGGTGTGGTGTGCGAGAGAGCGTGTTGTGTGGTTGAGAGAGAGAAACAGCGGTGAGATTGAGTGCGTGTGAAGAGGTGGAGGTGTGGCAAGTGTGTGGGCGGGGTGTGTGTGTGTGTGAGAGAGAGAGAGCGAGGAGCGTAGAGTGAGAATATATGTGGGGCGTGAGAGAGAGAGAGGGAGAGGGTGACGCGAGTATGAGAGAGGTGTGGTGTGCTAGGAGTATGAAAGAGTGATAGTGGTGGGTATTGTGTGGTGTGAGAGAGAGTGGAGAGTAGTGAGAGAGAGAGAGAGAGACAGAGTTGAGAGATGAGAATGAGAGGCGAGATGAGAGAGTGAAAGGTGTGTGGTGTGTGTGAGATGACGACGTGAGAGAGAGAGAGAGTGAGAGCGTGAGGTGTGTGTGTAGAGGTTTGAGAGAGAGTGAGAGTGAGAGAGAGAGTGAAAGAGATATGTGTGTGTGTGTGGTGAGGGAGAGAGAGAGAGAGAGAGAGTGAGAGTGTGTTTGAGAGAGAGCCAGGGTTGTGAGAGAGAGTGTGAAAGTGTGTGTGGTGAGAGAGTGAGCGTGAGAATATGTGTGTGTGTGTGAGAGAGAGATGTGAAGAGAGAGAGGAGAGAGTGAGTGTGTGGTGTGATGAGAGAGGGCCAGGAGTGTGTGTGAGAGAGAGAAGAGGTTGAGATGAGAGGTGAGAGAGAGAGAGAGAGAGTGAGGTGTGTGTGGCTGTGTGAGAGTGAGTGAGAGAGCGAGTGAGAGAGTGAGAGAGAGTGTGTGTGTATGAGAGAGAGGAGAGGTGAGTGAGAGTGAGAGTGTGCACAGAAGAGAGGTGAGAGGAGTGTGAAGAGAGAGGTGACGAGCGAGCGAGAGAGCGTGTGAGTGTGTGTGAGGAGAGAGAGTGAGAGAAAGTGTGTGTGTGTGTGAGAGAGAAGAGAGTGAGTGAGAGGTGTGGTATGTGTGTGGTGTGAGAGAGGAAAGGTTGAGACGTGTGTAGAGAGAGAGAAAGAGTGTTTTGAGAGTGAATATGTGGTGTGTGCGAGAGAGCGGAGTGAGAGAGAGTGAGAGTGAGAGAGAGAGTGAAAGAGTGTGTGTGTGTGTGTGTGTGTGTGAGGGAGAGAGAGAGGAGAGTGATGTGTGTGAGAGCGAGAGAGAGAGAGTGAGAGTGAGAGTGAATATGTTGTGTGTGTGATGAGAGAGCGAGGTTGAGAGAATGTGAGAGTGAGAAGAGAGATGAGAGTAGTTTAGATGTGTTAATGAGTGGTGTGTGTGTGAGAGAGAGAGAGAGAGAGAGAGACTGGGTCTAAGTCACCCAGCTGACTTTCATGGCTAAGGCAGGACTTGAACTCACTCTCTCCCATTTCCTAGCATGTTACCTTAACCACTAGACTGAACTGACTCAATAATACTTGTGTTAATACAAATACATGTATTAAGTGCATAACAGAAATAGATGACATTGTATTCCCCACACTCCTAGGCAATTGCAAACACAGCCATGTTTTTCACCTTTGACTCAAGACTTCTGTTTTCTGACCTTAGCCATCTTACACTCTTCAGAGTGGATGGTCTCCAGCACTTTTTTCAGTTCCAGTAGCAGTCCCAGCTTCAATTGACTGCGCTGTTTTGCAAAAAGTTAGAAAAAAATAAATCATTTTCACTCCATGAAGAAGTTTGTGGCCAGGTGACCTTTGTTTGAACCATTATTCAGCTTAGATATGTTAATAACTATCATCTCCTGTTCTCCATGCAATGCTCTTCAACCTTTTATTCTTTGAATCACATTTGAGCTGGATAAAAGTTAAGCTAAAGGTCATCTAGAAGTAGCAAAAAAAATGTTTATAAAATAAGGACACATAGCCAAAGATCTGCTGAAGATAAAAAGAGGGTGAAAGCAATAGACATGACTCTAGTTTAAGAGCTAGCTAGACACCAGAAGGATAGGATTTAAATGATTCAGAGACGTGATATCTTATGGAAAGTTAAAGAGAGACACAAAGAGAAGTATCAACTAAACTGAAAGGATGCCGAAGACTCAAAACCTAAGTAAATTCCATCAAGATATAAAATAGTCACTGGCAAAGATGATGATGAAGTTATATTTGCTCAATTACAGTTGATTTTTCAGAAAACACGAATCATTTAGTGTCATTTAAGTTAGTTAAATCTTAAGTTTCTCCCCAAATAAATTGAATCATCAAATAAATCTGCAGACATAAAGCAAAAACATGAATTTTAGCCATAATGGTAAATAGCATTTATTTAATTTGATAAATGTTTCTTCCATTTTAGATTACGTAGAATATCAGATCTGTTACCCAAAGAAGAGAACCTGGGCAAAAATTCCTAGGAAATCCAACCACTCTGGCCAATGCTGAAAGATACTGGGAATTGCATCTGATTTAATTAATTAATCTCATTCTAATTGCATATATCTGATGGCCATAATGTTCCAGGTTAATCAAGATGTGATTAGACATTCATATAAAATAGTATAGACAATATACCATACCAGAGGTGGCATTCATCAGGTTCTGACCAGTTCTGGAGAACCAGTAGCGGAAATTTTGAGTAGCTTGGAGAACCAGCAAATATTACCTCTGACTGGCCCCACCCCCATCTATTCTCTGCCTCCTGAGTCCCAGCTGATCAGCTGGGTCTTCTTTTGTTGCTCTGGAGAATGGAGCTGGAAAGCAAGTTAATGGGGTGGGGAGGGAATGGGGATTTTACAATAACCTTCCCCTGGAGTGGGGTGGGAATGGAGATTTTACAATATCCTTCCCCTGCTACTCCCACCAAGCCATGCCCACCAAGCCCTCCACACTTACCAAGCCATTCCCACAGAACGGGTAGTAAAAAAAATTGAATCCCACCACTGTTCTATTGCATATTTCTACATGCTAAATTAAGTCCATCAATTCTGTAACCAACAAATTAATTCCCATATTGATTAAAATCTACAGAAGAAATAGAAAATAGCATGAAATGGAAGTTTCATAGTTTCACTTTAGATCTCCAAGTTGTTGTTGTAGAGTCAGAGACACCTTCAAATCTTGGGATTAATGGTTGCAGTAACACATGCGTCACATTTTAGCATTAAGTACATGCTGTTCTAATTTGTTACAAACATAGTAATTGCAAAACTGCAATACCTGAGAAAGAGGTGAGATCACAAAATAATATGAAAATGGGGGAATTAGAGAAAAGAAGGAAGTTAAAGCAAAAGCCACAGGAGATAACTCTCCAAGGAGGACATCATGGGGACACAATAAATCAACATAGTTGATTGACATGAATGATTGACATACCCTTTAATCAGAACCTGCCCTAATTTGTCAGAAACATTGCTTTTCATGGGAGTTAGGATATTAAAAAATAGCAGCCACCACTTTGGATCAAAGCTCTGTTTTATTTTTACTTTACTTTTTTTATTTTTTACATTGTGGCAGATGTCTTAAATTTTGGCACATCTCTTCCTGCAGACACCTCTCTTTACAGGAGTTAATAACAACTTGACTAAATGAAACTATCCATCATGGTGCTTGAGATCATTTTAGAGGTTGGGATAGCAGTGTTCCTACTGATGTTTATGATAGCCTGAGTTTCTGAAATCTCAAAAGTTGCTTAGAATCCTCTAAATAAAAGTTGCTGATATCCCGTCAAGCTCCTAGCAAATATTTTAATTTAGGGGACAAGCATATTTCAACAAGTTTTTGTTTTAATTTCAGGGAAGCATAGAACATAGAATAATAGATTTGGAAAGGACCTTGGAGGTTTTCTAGTCCAACCTCCAGCTCAAGCAGGAAAACCTATATCATTTCAAACAATGGTTCTCCAGTTTCTTTTTGAAAGCCTCCAGTGATGGAGTATCCACAACTTCTGTAGGCAAGCTATTCCAGTGGTTGATTGCTCTCGTAATTAGGAAATTTAATTCTAGGTTGCTTCTTCTCCTTGATTAGTTTCCATCCATTGCTTCTTGTCTTGCCGTTTGATGCTTTAGAAAATAAGTTGACTCCCTTGTCTTTGTAAGGAGCCCTCAAATATTGGAACTGTTGTGTCTCCTCTAGTCCTTCTTTTCATTAGACTAGACATACCCAACTCTTGTAACTGTTCTTCATATGTTTTAGCATCGAGCCCCCTAATCTTGTTCTTCTTGTTCATCTCTGTACTGTTTCCAGAGTCTCAACTTCTGTTTCCAGAATTTCAACTTCTGTTTCCAGAGTTTCAGCTTCTGTTTCCAGAGTCTCAACTTCTTTTTTCTATTGTCATGGTGATACAGTGGTTAGAATGCAATACTGCAGGCTACTTCTGCTGGTTACCAGATGTTTGGCAGTTCAGTTCTCACTGGCTCAAGTTTCCATCCTTCCGAGATTGGTAAAATGAGGATTCAGATTGTTAGGGGCAATATGCGGACTCTGTAAATCATTTAGAGAGGGCTGTAAAGCACTGTGAAGTGGTATATAAGTCTATTGCTGTTATTATTGCTGTTGTTATTGTGGTGACCAGAACTGGATACAGTATTCCAGGTGGAGGGTCTTTCAGAACAGTTATATAATGTTATATATTAAATAATAATATATAATATGTATGATAGTTGTAACTATTGCAGAACAGTTCTACAAATGTTTACTTCAGTTCATTTGCAAACTATCAGTAAGCCCTTTCAGTTGAGGAAAACTTATTAAGAAGTTCTATGCACTGAATTGTCCAAGGTTTTATATTTAGAGAGATAGTCCATCCAAGCAATGATTTGGTATTTCTAAAGATCAGATTAAGTGATATTTTAATCAGGAAATGAAAATAGTCAAGTAAAATATAATCCTCCAACATGTTTCAGTATTTTCAATTTATTGTGTCACTGACAAAGAACAATAGAGGGAAATATTTGACCATGGGATTTAGTAAGAAAAAAAGTTGTGATGTTAAATATTCTTTTTCTATTAAATTTATCTTTCATTTTCAGCTTGAAATAGTTCCTAAGTAGCAAACAAAAAAAAAAAAGGCAGTCTTTTAAAAAATCCTGAAAAAAAACAAAGCAAAATCACATTTGACCTAAGGCTGTATTCTTATTAAAAGTAAGTTGACTGAATTTGCTGCCTTCTTTACATGTGTGGAAGCTCTTCAGCAAATTTGACATTGTTCTTCTTTTGTGGATAAGGGATTTAAGGAAGCCAAGTAAAAGTGATAATCATTCTTAGTGAAAAAAACAATAACAGACCTGAGTTATGGCAGTACAAAGCATTGCCAGAGCTTTGGAGAATGTGCTACAAGATACTAAAGATGGAATTGATACCCCATATAAAAACTATTGTTATAACATTTCTTTGTATTCAGCTGAGAGGTTTGTTATCACCAGGCATACTTTCAGGTGCCACTGTTTTCTTAAATTAAAGAGCCTATAATTTCTAGAATGGCAGGCTCCTGTCTAACCAGAAAGGCAAAAGGAGAAGGGTGTCAGCGTTCCAATGAAACTCCCCGTTCACATTCAGCACTCAGAAACAAAGTTCACCCAAGTAAGAATTTATTAAAGAAGTCATGTTGGCACATCTGGGAAAACCCAAATCTGAGATTTCCGGGGTTTCCCTTCCCAAATAAAATTCAAAGATACATCCCCTGCTCTCATCATCCATCCCATGGTCCATCCCAATGGAAGACATTCCTCCAGATACTCCTCTCCAGGTGCAGGGTAACATGACCTTGACTTTATAAGAGGAATATTGTTGAGTATAATCTTCCACCTCTTCTAAGAAATCCCCCCTCCCAAATTCCTAGGCATTAAATGTGGCAGCCTCAAAGCTTCTAAGTAAAACATGGTTTCCAAGGCTGACAAAGGGTTGTATATGAAATGGTAGCTATTGGGATTCCTTGAGATAGATGGTACAGAAGAAGATGCAGGTGACTGATCTTGAATTTTATCGGATGCAGAAAACTTGCGGGGGCTGCTGTTATAATTCCTAATCTATGAAAATTTGTAGTTCTGAAACTCTAAAAGTCAGTGGTTCCATTATTTTCCCTTCTCTTCTTTTCTTCAAGGCTGGTAGAAAAACCTTAGGATATATGGAGACCTGAATACTGCATTTTTGAATAATGAATGGAATAGTTATTTTGCTTCCCTCTTCTTTAACTTTATATCATTTATTACACTAATATTTCTGCTAGCACTACAAGTGTTGATTCTCCTCCTCCTCTTCCCAGTTCATATTCTTTTATGCTTGAAATAAGATAAATATTATATTTCAAATTCATGGGAATAATCTAGGTAACAATTTTGCCAATAGAAATTGGAAGGACATTTTTGCCTACATTAAAAAAAAGATAAGACAGATTTTATTTATCTGAAATTTATTTTTATCTGTTCATATTTTTATTTATTTATTTATTTATTTATTTAAGCATTTATATACCGCCCTTCTCCCGAAGGACTCAGGGCGGTGCACGGCCGATCCTACCCCAATACACAATACAAAAATTAAAATGAATTAAATAATCTAGACTGTTACAATTAAAAGTATACCCTCCCCCATAACCAATTAAAACCCCAAATATTTAAAACCCAATTTAAAACCCAATTTAAAACGGAGGACGGTTAAAATCTTGTATCAGCCCAGGCCAGCCTGCTCGAAGAGCCAGGTTTTTAACATCCGCCTGAAGGCTCTCAGGTCCGTGCTGGTGCGTATCTCAGGGGGCAGACCATTCCAGAGGGCAGGGGCCCCCACAGAGAAGGCCCTATTCCTGGGGGCCGCCAGACAACACATAGAAGCCGACGGCACCCGGAGAAGGCCCTCCCTGTGGGAACGCACAGGTCTGTTGGAGATCACCGGCAGAACGTGGTCCTGCAGGTAGCCTGGCCCAATGCCATGGATCGCTTTAAAGGTCAAAACTAGAACCTTAAAGTGAACCCGGAAAGCCACCGGCAACCAATGCAGCTCGCGCAGGAGAGGCGTCACATGGGAGCTTCGCGACGCCCCCATAATCACCCGCGCGGCCGCATTTTGCACCAGTTGGAGTCTCCGGGTGCTCCCCGTAGGGAGCCCCATGTAGAGAGCATTACAGTAATCCAGGCGGGAGGTGACAAGGGCATGAGTGACCGTGCATAAGGCGTCCCGATCTAGGAAGGGCCGCAATTTTAAACTTTGGACAGTTATGATGACAATTATTTTATGCATCATATAAGCCTGGAAAAATCAGTCAATGCTGTTACTTTATAATATTTTATTGTGAATCTTTTATTCAGTGGTGGCAGCATGCTGGGAAAAGTTATAATACTGAAGTTCACTAAAAGGATTGCTTAGGTGTCGATCTCATATACTTTTGTATACTTTATTCCCACCCATAAATGCAAAAGACACAACATAGAAAAGACCCAAGGAGTAGTGAGACAAGCAGTACAGTCAGTTCCTTTTTGTCTATGGTCATAAGTAGCATTGCAAAAGAATGTATTGAAGCTTCCTCTGTATTTTCAAAAAGTAGAGATAACTGATGTCATTCGTTTAGATTTTTTTTATTGAATTCTTCATTTTATCTTGACCTTGATATTTACAAATTCTTAAGAAAAAATTCTCTCAAATATCCATGGCATTTTTGTGCCTACCATATCCCATGTACTAATTGTAGGAATTTATAACCCAGTCACAGTATGTATAATCAATACAGAAACATGATATAGTACCACATGACTAAATCAGATTAATAATTGACATCAGAGTGTTAGAGGATGGGCATCTCAAGTTGACATTGTAGGTAACAGCAAATTGAAATGGAGTGGAAGTAGGCATTTTCAGTCAGAAGATTATACTGTTATGTTCATGATATAAAAGCAAAGAAAGAAACAAAAAAATTCATAGTTTCATATCTAGAAATGTAATGCAGACTGAATAATTACTGAAGGATACAGTATATGTTAGACAACCTTATAATGTAATGGTTATTCAACCTTACGCTCTACCGATACAGGAAAAGAGGAAGTTGATCAGTTTAATGGTTAAATCAATCTAAAATAGAACATGGTGTGTTTAAGAAGCTTCTTGAGGTAGAAGATTGGAAAGCAAAATTGAAAATTGAAAGGGGAAAACATAGCTATGCTGTATGGCCCAGGGAACAGAAATGAAGCCAAAGAACAGCAGGCAATCTTGCTACTTCTTCATTAATGTTATCTATTTATCTATCCTATTTATCCATCCATCCATCTTACCACTGGGTAACTCCAGGCAGCTTACTTTATTAAAAGAATAAAACTACACAAAACCTATGCCCAGTACCAAAATACTTTAAAAATATAAATACAAAAATAAATACTTTGAAGAAACCAAAATACCACTTATATATCTATGAATATCATCAGACAGGCCACACATTGACTATGTTTCTGCTACAAGGAAGTCAAATTTTTCCAGTTATAACAGCAAGAAACCAGGGGTTCAGCAGATCATGAACTGCTCTTGTGAAAGTTCTGAGTCAAACTAAAGCTGAAAAGGAAAGCCAAGAGCTTTCCACATTCTGGTCTTGAGCATACAAAAATCATTTTCAAGAAGAACAGGAATCATGATGAAATCCTAAACTTCATGTCGGAATCAGAAGAAACCGAGGAACTATAATGCAAATCAAGAAACGTAGTGGGGGAAATTGAGTTAATATAAACAAGACCAAATTAAGAACAACATGTATAACTATCAGGACAATGAAAATATTGAAATGGTATGTAGTACTTTTTTTAAAGGACTAACTATCAATAGTAAAGAGACCAGCAATGAAGAACAAAGTCACAGACTAGCACTTGATAACTCTAAGATTGGCATCAGTGAAGACTTTGGAAAAGATTCAGAATTATAATGGATCTATGTTTACAAAAATCAGAATTATGCAAGAAATAATTTTCTTCTATGGAAGCAAAATTTGGATTTTAAAGAAACAGAATAGAAAAAGTATTGATATTTCAAACTTTGGTATTGGAAAAACCTTTTGAAAATATCATGACTAGTCAAGAAAAGAAATAATAGATCATAGAACAAATCAATGTGGAGTTATCACTTGAAGCATAAATGACCAAGCTGAAATTATCACATTCGGAACACATCATGCAAAAAATTCAGCTCTTTAGAGAAGCATATAGGGAAATAGAGAAGAAAACAACCAGACACAAACTAAGTTGACTTGATTAAAACAATGAAGATTGCACCATGGAAAATCTTGAAGGACTATGTTGAGGACAGATCATCATGCAGAAAATCTATCTGTATGATTGCTGTGTGGACAATGATTTGATGGCATACAATCAATCCTAATCATATTGTAATTATAAATAAGCCCATCTTAGAATGCTAATCAAAAGGATGCAATAGCAAAATATGCATTAGAGCCAGGAAATGCTTGATACTTAAGCAGGAGCCTTGCGTTCTCATATATCCAATCAAATGCAAGTTCCATTCAATAAAACACATTCCATTATGTTAATTGTTTTTCCCTGTCCTTGTTTCATTTATAAGAACAAAGTAACAGTGAGTTATCCCAAAAAGAAACTACATGAATATCAGAAGAGGTTATCTGAACAATACACAATGCAGCAAAAATCAATTTGTTCCAAAAGAGCTTCTGTGTAAAACTGTCCAGCAAATCAAATTTACTCATGCTATTGATGCAGCATTCTACAATGGCATGCACTTTAATTGAATGAGCATAACTCATGCACATAGAGTAGTTTCCCTTGCTGGCAAAGACATTCCTTAGGAAAAAAAAAATCACTTGTTTTTATTGTCCATTGAGAATTTTCACTTCTATTTATTTTTCATATTTATAATCTATTAATCTACTTTTTGGTTTGGGGAAGAAACTTGGAGCGTGGGGAAAGAGAATAGTGGCTATTTTGATTAAGAATTATAACAAAAAGATATGTGCCATTTCTGCCATATTTCTGACTGCCAATAAGGAGAGCATTTTAATTTTTGATTCTATGAAACAGCAGTCTATTGTTCCTAAGTACTGGTTTATTTTAAATTTGGTTCCTGAAGCAAGCCAACTACATAAACATCTATTTAAATGATAAAATCTTGAGTTCACCCAGAATTATTCAGCTGCCAAAAAAAGACAACACAGTTCTAGGCTGTATAAACAGAGGGATGGAATCAAGATCACATGAAGTGTTAATACCACTTTACAATGCCTTTGTAAGGCCACACTTGGAATACTGCATCCAGTTTTGGTTGCCACGATGTAAAAAAGATGTTGAGACTCTAGAAAGAGAAGAGCAACAAAGATGATTAGGAGACTGAAGGGTAAAACATATAAGGGACAATTGCTGGAATTGGATATGTTTAGTTTGAGGAAAAGAAGGACCAGGGGTGACATGATAGCAGTGTTCTGATATCTCAGGGGTTGCCACAAAGAAGAGGGAGTCAAGCTACTCTCCAAACCACCAGAAGGCAGGACAAAAAGCAATAGATGGAAACTAATCAAGGAGAGAAGCAACCTAGAACTAAGAAGTGTCCTGACAGTTAGAACAATTAACAAGCGGAGCAACTTGCCTTCAGAAGTTGTGAATTCTCCCAACACTGGGAGTTTTTACCAAGAGATTGGATAACCGTTTGTCTGAAGTGGTATAGGGTTTCCTTCCTGAGCAGGGGGCTGGACTAGAAAACCTCCAAGGTCCCTTCCAATTTCTTATTCCAATTTTTTATTCTCCAAAGCACTAGAGGGCAGGACAAGAAATAATGATTGGAAACTAATCAAAGCAAACTGGAATTAAGGAGAAACTTCCTAACAGTAAAGACAATTAACCAGTGGAACAGAAATTGTGGGAGCTCCATTACTGGGCACTTTTAAGAAGATACTGGACAGTCACTTGTCTGATATGGTGTAGGTTCTCCTGCTTGAGCAGAGGGCTGAACTAGAAGGAGTCCCTTCCGGATTTCTATTCTATTCTATTCTATTCTATTCTATTCTATTCTATTCTATTTTTCCATCAAACAACTCTGTTTATTTTCCCAAGCAGTCCTTTTTGTTGATTTTAGTTCTGGGGCAATATAAGAAGAAAATAGGCAATGTCTAGAATTGGAAATGGGAAAGTATTTTAGAAAGGATCTAAAGGAATGGGCTGTCTTTGTTAAAGAAAGGAGTGGCTTTCTTCTATGGTAAAAGGTAAAGGTTTTCCCTGTCTAGTAATATCCACCTATACAGGATGGTGCTCATCTCCATTTCCTAGCTAAGAGAGCCAAGGTTCATCTGAAGATGTTTCCATGTTCACGTGGTTGGCATGATTAATTAATTCTAAACCAAGAAAACCTAGAACTACGCTACCTTCGGTCTGATCTAAGTATGGTATATAAAGTCATACATTGCAATGTCCTACCTGTCAATGAATACTTCAGCTTCATCCATAACAACACAAGAGCAAACAATAGATACAAACTCAAAGTTAATCGCACCAAACTTGATTGCAGGAAATACGACTTCAGCAACAGAGTGGTCAATGTCTGGAATACTCTACCTGACTCTGTGGTTTCTTCCCAAAACTCCAAAAACTTTAACCTTAGACTGTCTACTATTGACCTCGCCCCTTTGCTAAGAGGTCTGTAGGGGGCGTGCATAAGCGCACCAAAGTGCCTACCATCCCTGTCCTATTGTTTCTTTTATTTTTATTTTTATTATATGTATCCATGTATTCATAACTATGTTTTTACTTACAACTATTATCTTGTAAGCAATTGACAAATTGACAGATAGATAGATAGATAGATAGATAGATAGATAGATAGATAGATAGATAGATAGATAGATAGATAGATAGAATTATATGCTTAGGCTCACGGAACACTGTTACCTTCTATTACTATGCTTAGACTCACAGAACACTGCTCCCTTAACTAGGAAATGGGCACCTTTTTATCTACTTGCATTTGTATGCTTTCAAACTGCTAGGTTGGCAGGAATGGGAGCTCATCCCATCAGGTGATACTTGAATGTTGAACTGACAATCTTTTGGTCAATAAGCTCAACATCTTAATCACTAGGTCACCATGTCCCTTTTCTCTTCTATGACCCCTTTCCTAATATCCAGACCTAAAGCTAACATAGCCCTTTGTCTCTCTTGACATTTGTGCTATTGTGGGGCTCCATCACCACAACAAAACAGAATATGTTAAGAATGCAGTTATTGTATACTTAAAGAATACTAAGGTATATTTAAATAAGAAAAGAAGTATCCACTGGAATTCTGATTATTAATTGTTTTGAAACAAGAAAAACACCTCTTTTCTACCACCTACCCACTTCCCATGGTCGGGAACTTGAATTGTTCTGTAGGCACCTAAATCTTTGCAAGTTGAATTCCAATCTCCTCTCATAGGACTCATTAGATGTAGGTTTATGTAACATAAATGAATGTTACTGCACTTTCTATGAATACAGAGCTTTGACATTACACTGCTCATACCAATATACCAGGGATGTGCAGATCAGTGAAATCTAATCCATTTTCCTGTTCATTTTGCAAGGCAATTTTCTACTCTGGAAGATTAATGTCTGGATTTTTAATAAACTATCTGAACATAAATTTGCTGGGCCTTTTTTTTAAGACAGATGGGAATTATTACTTAACTTTTAAAAACATACAAGATGGTTGAGATGCTTAAGATTTTTTTTTAATCTTCATAGTAAATACCTTACATGCTCACAGCCGCATGGATTCTCTGCTGAAGTTAGGCTCTGTTTGTGGAGCTTCTTGGAATGATTATGGCCACCAGAGGAAAAGACCATATCATCAGAGGAAAAGAGCTTTTGTAATTATGCTGGGAAATTTTGCTGTTAGAAAAAGAAAAGAAAGAAAAGAAAAAAGGGAGAGGTGACAGCTTACTATACATTTTTTAAATGAGTTGAATTTATTTTCTCTTCCTTGAGGAAAGAATGAATACTTACATATTGGACTTCCCATGTAAAATTCATCCTGCCATGTTCTGCTCCAAGAAGAAATCCATTTTTTTTCTGCTATGAAGAACATTTTAAAATATATCATTACAGAAGCAATTCCACGAGAATATGAAAGCTGACTCATAAATTTATAATTAGCAAATGAGATCAGATCACTAGTCTGCAGAAGTCAAACTGATGATGATAATTCATTGGCCTTCAGTTAAAGGGAAAACCAGAAAATTATCTTTGAGAAGCAGTAGCCATTAATAGGAATATCTAGCTAGGAAGTCATCTAGAAATTAAGTGGATATTTTGGAAAGAAATACACTTTGCAAGACAGACCACTTAAATAAGACAATGAACTCTTTTCTCTGATGCTCCTGAGTGACTGAAGGATTCTAAATGGCTTGAAAGAAGTAATAGTTAAAATGATCGGTTTATTACAATTCCATGAAACCAATTAGATCTATCTTCGTGTCTTATGTCAAGGAACTATCAATTTCAGAAGTTTTAAATATTCATGTTTGGATTTTATGAAAAATTCACAAGACAGGTAAATGGTCTGCCTATGTGTACTATATGAAAAAGAAACAGTTACCGTGCTCTGAGTGTTGTTATTTTTCTTCTTAAACTTTATTTTTTTTTCTTTTTAATAAGATATGTCTTATTTTGTCTTATTTTAATGCTATTAGTTTAAAGAAATATGCTAGAGTGATTATATTTAGCAACTTTTAAGATAAAAATAAATTACTACAGGAGTTTATGCATCAGACTTTTTAAAAAATATCCTAATAATTTTCAGTGATATGCAAAAATAATTAGATTATTAAGCAGATGAGGATGAGGATGGTAATTATAATGCAATTATTTCTATTCAATGCAGAAATATTAATTCAAATGAAGCTCCGTGTTCTTTGATATTGAACATATCAACAATTGAAGCTGATTTATGACCCAGTATCTTATTCCATATTCAGTACACAATTGTCTACTAAGCAAAGGAATAGCTTTCTGGTTTCCTAGTTATGATAGTCCTACAAACATTACAGACAATGATGGAATATGGAAAAGGATAAGTTGAATCATGAGCCTTAGCCAACCTGTAACAACACCTTATCATCTAAATAAGTGTATTTAGTGTATTATATATTCGAAGTTGGAATATAATTAATTAATTAAAATGAAATGGTATATTGTGGACTATATATCAAAGTACTGTATTACTGAAAGAAAAATCAGGTCCAGTTCCAAATCAAGAATAAAATGGAGGCTGCTTAAGAAAGAAGGTTTATTGATGAGTAGAACCAACCACAGCATGCACTTTTGGGACAGCTGACAAAATGGCTGAATGAGTAGGTGGATCTTTATATGTTTCTGGGGGTTTTGTGTTTGAGATGCTCCAGAGGGTTGTGCAATTTAATGAGCCTTATGTCTTCTAATGGTGGTAGATAAATCCTCTTATGTCCTAAAGGTTATGTCCTATCCTTGGGGGAATGTAAATTCTTAATCCCATCAATCCTGGGGAAGATAGAATGAAGGCATTTTGTTTATTAATAGGCTGGTCTGGATTTCTTAATAGGTACTAAATATCCATCTCTAAAGACCTGAGGCTTCTGCTTAAGGCTATTAAGAAAGATAGGGACTGCTTTCTGCCTTTAAGAACATGTTTCTCCATTTCTCCTTTGGGGAAATATTCTATCCTGCCACTTTTAATATTAAGAATGAATAATATTTTAATCTGGGGAGGGGAGGCTTTCTACAGTATGATTTATGCCATCTTAGAAACTAGAGTCATGAGTCAATAAAAATACAGGCCATCCTATTCTGGACCAGTTTTTTTTTTTTAATATACTTCAAAGGCATCTGCATGTAAAATTCCATTTTTGATTCCAAGAATAGATCATGAAACAAAAGCAAAATGGGGATTCTTCTTAACTTATTATGGGACAGAATGTTTTACAATTTGGAGCCCACTATCAAAAACCTATATCTAGGACTCTATTTATTTTGCCTCATGGAAGAGAAATGTCTGTAGCCTCTCATCTCTTGGGATAAAAGGATATGCTGGAGGCGGGGAATGGTCTTTGAAGTACATAGAAGGCAAGTTATGTAGGGCTCTAAGGGTTAAAGTCAGCAAATTTGAATTGGATTCAGAAACTTATAATTATATACAATATACTAATCTCAATACTGGAATGTTACATGTTGATCCCTGTTCATCTTGGAACAATCAGGCTGCACCAACTGCAGTTTCTGAGTTGTTTTCACCGGTAGCCCTGTATAAGGCAATTGTGTTAATGTAACCAAAAGGTGAAAATGGTGTAAGGGTTGAAAGAGCATCCAAATCCTCAAGGGGCCCACAGGTATCAACTGGAAATAGGTTATAGCTGTGATGGTGAATCCATGGCATGCATGCCAGAAGTGGCACGCAGAGCCATCTCTGCCAGCACATGAGCCGTCATCCTAGGTCCACTTTGCATGCATGCGTACTTTCCTCCTGCCAGCTGATAGTTGGGTATCTGCCATGCATGCGCAGGGAATGGGGCATATGCGGGAGACACGTGTGCATGCACAGGGGTGCGGGACATGCATGGGGGGTTACATGCACATGTGCAGGGGGCAGGGAGAGCATAGGGAGTCGCACATATGTGCAGGGGTGCAAGGGGTGCACACATGTATTGCATTATGGGTGCAGGTTAGCATGCATGGACACGCACACGCTTTCCGCATGCAATGACGAAAAGGTTAGCCATCACTGGGCTATAGCTTCCATCTGCTGCTTGGGCATAATAGGGTTTCAACAGAAAATGTATTGTTCTCTCTCATAAGAAAGCCCATCACATATCTCAAGTCCTCCAATTTTGTCTATATATGGAGGAAAAATGGCTATATTGTTTGTGATTTGTCAAAGCACAAAACATTATAGATGATGATGATGATGATGATGATGATGATGATGATGATGATGATGATGATTTATTAAACGTTTATGCCAACCGACTCCAAATGACTCTGGGTCATGAAATCGTAGATACAAACTGCTCCAAAACACTTAAAGGCCAATCAGTTTGATTGCACACTTCAAATGGATTTCACTATTGAATTGAACATTCAGTTCAAAGAGATTATTTGATGAAATTGCCTTTTAATTGAATCTTCAGACCACAGCTTTCTAACTGGACAACTGGGTATAAATTAAATTGATTGAGCTAGACCTGTACCAATTTATGCGTGTGAAAGATAGTTGGTTACTACCTGGAACTCAGTCAAAAATTTACTAAAGAACAATATGCCATTATTTATAACTTTAATAATTGTGTGAGAGATGAGAAAGAAGTATTAATGAAAGAAGATATGAAAAAGGTACAAGATCAAATACATTGTTTAATTCTTCTTTAATTCTTCTTTAAATATACAGGCAAGGTTTGAATCTTAAAAAGAAACTATCTCTCAATTACTTAGGATATTTATTTCATAGATTTTCATGGCTACATATTGTTGTATCTCTCTCTCTCTCTCTTTCTTTCTCTCTCTCTCTCTCTCTCTCTCACACACACACACACACACACACACACACATGTCATATAAGTTCAATGGATCAGCAGTTAAAGACACTGAGCTTGTCATCTGGAAAGCTGAAAGCCAATCAGAGCACTGCATGATGGTGTCAACTCCAATTATTTACCCCAGGTCCTGCCCACCTAGCAGTTATAAAATATGCAAATGCAAGTAGATTAATAGGTACCACTATAGTGAGAAGGTAATAGCATTCCATGTGCCTTGGTGTATAGTCATGCCAGCTACATGATCACAGAAGAGTCTTTGGACAATTCTGGCTCCTGGCTAAGAAAGATAAGAGCACCTTAGAGTCATACATGACTGGACAGGAGAAACTTCTACCTGTATCTTTACATATTGTTCTAGAGCTGGGTTTGCCTTAAATTTTACGATTGGAAAAATCCTGTCCTTCTATTAAGAAAACTAAGAACAATGTTTCACTTTGGAATAAGGAAATGAAACCAAGAGAAAGTTGAGTTTGTGATTGTTCTATAAAATTTGCAGCAATTGGCTGTGGGTCAATAGATTTGACTTTCTCTTGATGTATTTAATTTAGCATCTCTATCAATTTAATTTCTGAAAAAAAAAAGTGCCAACAGATCATACCAACGTGTACAGCATGCATTAACTGACCCTTTGAATTTTAAAAATGATAGAGTTCACACAAAGTGAAAATCAGATTAGGAACTCTGTTTTCATACTGCCTTAACAAGCAAACCATTTGATTTGGTTTCTGTGCATACGTAGTTTGTTACAGAGTTGTTGTAAGTGCCACTGAATTGGGGACAATCCCTGGCAAGTCTATAGGGCAATGCCCATTATTTCTTCTGGATCGTAACAGCATAGATCTCATAGGTGATTCCAGGGAACTTGATCCTGTAAATCCATTTTATCCATTGTATTCACTTCAAGTTGCTTCAGCCTTTGCCAGGCAGAGTTTTTCTTTTAGATATGCTTGTTGATGATCAATTCCGCACTTTAATACTTAATCTTATTTTATATAGGATTAATTGGGAAAGTGGGGGATATATTAATTTCATCATTCTGATCTTAACAGGGTTGGAAGGGAACTTGGAGGGCAGTCCAACCTCCTGCTTAAACAGGAGACCTATCATTTCAGACAAATGGTTGTCCAAACGGGATATTTGCGGGACCTCCTCCTGCCATTATCGGCCTCCTGTCGGCCAATACGTTCCCATAGAGTCGGCCTCCTCGGGGTGCCGCCAACTGGATGGCTGGCGACCCCGAGGGTGCGGGCCTTCTCGTTGGGGGCACACTCCCTCTGGAACGAATTATTTCCGGAGATGAGGACCATCCCTGATCTCTTGACCTTCCAGCGTGCATTGAAAACTTATTTATTTCATCAAGCCGGTCAGGCCTAGGGTTTTTTAGGGGATTTTTAATTCGGTCTTACTTGGTTTTAGCTTTTAATCCCTTTATATTTTTTAGCTTTTCAGCCTTTATATTTGGTTTTTTAATTATTTTTAATTTTGTACTGTTTTTGTATTTTAATTCGGCTGTGCACCGCCCTGAGTCCTGTCAGGGAAATAGGGCGGTATATAAGTTCAATAAATAAATAAATAAATAAATAAATCTCTTCTTTAAAAGTGTTGGAGCACCTACAACTTATGGAGGCAAGTTGTTTCACTGATTAATTGTTCTGTCAGGAAATTTATTTCTAGTTCTAGGTTGCTTTGATTAGTTTTGATCCATTGCTTCTTGCCCTGCCTTTGTGTGTTTTGGACATCTTTGATGTCATATACTGTAAATACTATTATTTCATGAAGGTTACTTCATCACTGCCTTTCTTCCTAAAATTAATCCCCTGACTTCTTCAGCACAATATTCATTTTCATCTACTTTTGAGTTACCTCCCCCTTCCAAAAATATCCCCAATACTGCCTTTGCACTGTTTATTAACTGTGAATTCCCTAAGCATGTTGATTGACCTTATATTTTTCTTTGGAATATTAATATTATTTTTCACTTTTTTTAACTTTCATAGTAAACTCTAGTAAGTTTTCACTATTTTCAGCTAACAAGGTGATATCATGATGTTCTTGCAGTAGATTGCTTAGCTTTTTTTAAAAAAAATATTTCAGCACATTCATTAACTTCAGTACATTTTACATTGTGGTATTATCTATACAAAGCTATACATTGTAGTATTATCTATACAGAGACAGTAAAACAACTGTCTTATTATACTCTCCTTAAATTTTCTCTATTATATACTGCCCATAAGCATTTGTATAAGCCACAAAGTTTTCACATGCATCATTGTGCAAATGCTGTGAATGGTGTAATGACACATGTAACATTATTTGTCTTCTTACATCCAGGGGACATAATGTTTTATATTATACTGCATCTTTAAATCTCTGTCTATTCATTTATCATTTCTCTGCTTATATGTGTTTATTTATTTTTCTTTGTAAGCTCTTAAACAATACTTCCTTTGCAATAGGAACTAGTGTAATGGTTGACTAATACATTTATTGTCTTGCATCTCTATTCATGCATCAATCTCCCAGTTTAAAACGTATAAATCTTTGATTTTGAACTATTAATCTCTCTTCACCTGTAGATTTAAAGCATTCAGTTTGTATTCCACTTATACTGAGTGTTTCTTTATTTGACTTAATTTTTATATCTCACTTTCTAGTTTTTAGTTCTTGAACATATTCATTGTTGACAAAAGTTTCAGCCATCCTATAATCCTGTTCCAGTCTAGAGTTTCAATATTGTCTTTCCATCTAATTTTAATTACATTTGCCTTTATTAGCTCTTTCATTATTACTTTTGAGTAGTTCTATGTAAAGCAACAAATATGTTTTATATTTTAATATGTTGTATATAGTATTTGTGTGCATGGAGATGTATTCACTTCAGAATAATAAAGTAATAATATGTATAGTTTATTACTTGACTGAACTAAATCAAACTTGCTAAGAGCCTAACTAATTCAATTAAGTCAGCCTGTTTAGACAATCTTGTTAGTCCCCGGAGATCTGAGGCTCGTACATCCTTTACCATTGGGAGCTTCTTAACAAAAGCAAAAAACAAAAAAAACCCAACTCAGAAAATACTCAGCAATGGACATTTCAGTCTTGACAACAAGTAAGAATACTACTCATAGGAAGAAAAGTTAGTACTCTTTATTAATAGTTTTCATTCTGGGATGGATAAACAATTTGGACAAACACTAGATAAAGCAGGGAAGGGAAGGGAGGTGAGGAGGAGGGGAGGGGAAGTGAAGGGAAAAGAAAGGAAAGGGCCATATTTGCAAGCAAGTAGCTAATAATCCTGATTTTTGCAACCCATTTCTGATAGCCTTATATAAAAAACAGTGAATTGAGTGGGTCTGGTATGGGAAAAAGCCAACTGAAAGAACAACCTGTGGTCAGTATTAAAACTGGAGTCAACTATTTGTTTGGGTCTTTTCCCATGTAAGATTGAGACTATCTTGGCAATGTTTCGATGAGATCTCACTTGCCATCTTCAGGCTGGTGTTTTCGGCTTTGTGCTTGTGCGATCAAAGCATGATCTGAGCTGTTGTCTCTCTATATACACTGGTGGGGAGGTTGGCTGTGTTGTCATTTCTTGATTGGTTGATGGAGTTGATGTTTGCAGATTGGCTGGATTTTTCTTAAGAACATGTGTGGCTGAGGTATTGGCTGTGTGTCTATTAGCCTCCTGTGTTGTAACGACTTGGGTAATGGGCTGTGTGATGACCTTCTGAGTTCTATTGTTTTGACATCCTGGGTCTTGTGATGGGTTGTAATGACCTGGGTAATGGGCTATGTGATGGCCTTCTGAGTTCTAATCTTGTGACATCCTGGGTCTTGTATTGTAATCTCCTGGGTTGTTGGCTGTGTTGCAATATCTTGAGGTTTTGTGGTGTAGCCTCCTGAGTTCTGTGATGTGATATCCTGAGCAGGTGGCTGTGATGTGGCATTTGGGTTTTGATTTGCCAATATGCCTCCGAGCTTGAGGCCTGGCTCTGTGTTCATGGCGTGTGTCAGTTTGCTTGGTTTGGGGGTCGGGGTGTGTGGCAGCTGGTGGTGCAGCTGTGGTCTGGTTTCTGGATGGTGGTTGCCTTTCGACTAGGGGTGGGTTTGGGTTTGAGTCTGGTGAGGGAGATTGGTGGTAGTGTCATGTGTTGTTTTGGGTCCAGTGTTGGTTTTCATGGCTGGGACTTGTTTGTTGATAAGGGCTAGTTTCCAAATGTCCGGTAGGTGGGAGGCATCGTCCCGTTTATTCATGTTATGGGGGTGTTTCTCTATTTCAATGGCTTCCCTGATTATTCTCTTGTTGAAATGTTCAGTATTGGAGATTAATTTGGTTCCCTCAAAATTAATTTCATGTCCTGTGGCTTTAAGGTGCTGGAAAAGGGAGGAAGAATTTTTTTCTTTTCTGACTGCGTTCTTGTGTTCTGCGATGCGGGCATTTATTCTCCTGTTGGTTTGTCCAAAGTATGCGGCTGGGCAATTGTTGCATGGTATTTCATAAACTCCATGGTTTTCTAGCTGGATCTTGTCTTTGGGGTTTCTTAGGAGGAGGACGATACTGTTGTCCTATTCTGTGTCTCGGTTTCCTATCTCCTTTAGGATTAGGTTGGTAATTGTGTCTCTTTGGAATCCGTTGGAAATTAATACGTTAGTGAGGGTGTGTAATTCTGTTCTCAGGTGGTTTTTGTCAGATAGGCGTTTGGTACTGAAGATGACGGTCTTGGCTACAGAGTTGATCTGTGCAAGATGGTGATGGGAATTGTGTGTTTAAGTAGTGGTTGGTGTGTGTTTTCTTCCGGTGGATGGTATGTCTTAAACGCACAATCCCATAACAATATAAACATAAAATAACAAAAAACGGCTGCCAAGCCTAACACACAAAATTAAAAAGAACCTAATACACAAGCCTGAGGATGGCAGATGAGATTTTTCCGAAATGTCGCTATAATAAAAGCACAAATATTACGTAGGAAAATACCCGAAGAAACCTAAATACCAGCATACATATAAAAACATACATATAAAAACAAATACAGTATACACACACACACACACAGACACACACACATATATATATATATATACACATGCATACATACATATATACATACATACATACATACATACATATATTCATAGATTTTCATGAGTACAGGTATGCAGGTCTTGGTGTGTTGGTGGAAAGGACCTGAACATACCAAGACCTGCATATATATATATATATATATATATATATATATATATATATATATATATATATGAAACAATAGGATAGGGACGGTAGGCATGTTGATGTGCTTATGCACGCCCCCCTACAGGAAAAGGGTGAGATCAATAGTAGACAATTTAAGGTTAAAGTTTTTGGGGGTCTGGGAAAGAAACCACAGAGTCAGGTGAAGTATTCCAGATATTGACCACTCTGTTGCTGAAGTCATATTTCCTGCAATCAAGTTTGGTGCGATTAACCTTGTGTTTGTATCTATTGTTTGCTCTAGTGTTGTTATGGTTGAAGCTGAAGTATTCATTGACAGGTAGGACATTGCAATATATCATTTTATATACTATACAGTATTGTCTGTGGTGTTGAATAGCTTGACATCATTAGCGAAGAGAACACAGTTACTCTTGATATGATCACAGAGGTCATTTATGTAGAGTATGAAAAGAATTGGTCCTAGAACACTGCCTTGGGGGACACCACTATTTACAGGAACAGATAGGACACTCTCAATTTTGACCATTTGTTGTCTGTTTGACAGGAATGCTTCTATCCAGTTATGGAGATGTCCAGAGATACTGTAAGATTTAAGTTTTAGGAGTAGTTTGTCATGTACCACTGAATCAAAGGCTTTACAGAAGTCTATATAGATTGTGTCTATTGCTTTGCCCTGATTGAGTTGTGTAGTCCATACGTTTTTGCAGTGTAAGAATTGCAGATTACATGATAGTTTTTTTTCCTAAAACCAAATTGTTTATTAGAGAGTAGGTTGTTTGTTTCTAAGTGGAGGATGATGGTTTGGTTAATAATTGATTCCATGACTTTACAGGTGACGCAGCATAAAGAGATTTGTCTGTAATTTTCAACTAGTCTGGGGTCTCCCTAAATGGGCTGCAGAGGCATCTGCTTGAGTTCCCCTGATAATCAATTTGCCAAGAGAAAGAAACCTTATAAATCAACCAGGCAAAACTTCATGGTCAGATCAGATGGGCAACTCTCAGTTGTTTTGCAAATAACAAAGACAACCGTTGGATATTATCACAGTATGAATTGGTAGTATTGTAGACAATATAATCTTAGAATAACAAATGATAATAGAGTCTCATGTGACTTTAAAAAATTACCAATCAGAAAAGAGGAGGTTGTCTAAGTAAATGCCATCTTTATCTCTCTAGTTGGCAGCTCTGTTCATCATGGCCAAACCACAAGTTCTGAATAGAAATGTTATATTTATGATCTGGCATGAACTTCATGACAATCAAAGAGTTGTAATTTTCTGAATGATATGGGTCCATTATTCCTGGAGTAATGAAAGATCTGAGAGAGACAGATAGGAGACAGGATTAATAGCTATGTTCACCATCTGGAGTTGAATATACAGATATATATGTAGGAATAAATATAGTAATAGCAATAGTAATAAATGTTAGATTTATATACTTCCCCATAGTGCTTTACAACGCTATTTGGATGGTTTACAATGTCAACATATTGCCCCCAACAACTGGTCCTTATTTTACCAACTTTGGAAGGATGAAAGAATAGTCAACCTTGATCCCATCAGGATCAAACTCCAAACCATGGGCAGAGTTAGCCTGCAATACTGCATTCTAACGATTATGCCATTAGGGTGCTAGTATATATAATTATGTTTGATTTTCCATGTAGATCTTCACCCTATTAGCTTATGTCTGGCATGAACAACCAGATCCATGTGTGAAGAATTCATTTAGCTATTTTATTGTTCAAGTCTATAGACAGGAATCTTCTCAGATTGATGGTTTGTACCTGGGTAAGACTAGATAAGGTTCAATGAAACTTGGTGAGGAGAAGTCCCTATTTGTATTTACATAGGTATTTTAGACTAATTCCCCATTTGACTTCCCCATCCCTGACGTGGCCAATTTATCTCCAATAGCTTCATGTATCAACTTCAGATTTTTTGATGGAATCAGATGCTAAGACTTAATCCATGAAACTGAAAGTGTATGGCTGTAGATGTGTCCTCAACAGGATTTGCAACCCAATACATGTTATATCTTATTCTGCCATGCTATCTTCTGTCATTGAGCACAAAGGCAGTTTAGCTTGTGAGGGGGTTATTAATTAGGAAGTAGGATTTTTTTACATACATGTAAATGCTATGCACACTGCAAGCCAAGGTAGATGCCCATTAATCATGTATCCTGTCGCTCTGTTATTCTTGCTATTTCTCCTAGTGTGATGACCGAGGAATACAAGATAAACACACTCACAAAAAAAAAACAGGTGAAGCCCCTTTTATTCCTTCACTTTGCTTCCAAGCTCCAAATATCCTTGACTGGAGACAAAAAACTCCCACATGAGCAGTTACCAGAAGGAGGAAGATGCTGTTTAAATTATAAAGAGTAAAAAACAACACAAACCAAGCAAGATAAGGGCTGGAGGACGTCCACAGATAACAGAACACACACTGGGAAGGATGCCAAACTCAGAGAGGAACCATAAACTAGAGATATTTCCATGCTTTGTTTCCAGCATTCACTCGTAAGCATGTCCGTCCTCTTATTCAGTTGTACCAGCTGCAGTCCATGAAGAGGATCAAGGCCCTCTCCTCCAAGTAGACCACATATCTTCCTTATCCTTTCCTCCTTGTGTGCTCTAGGATGGATAGGGGATGGGCCTGGGTCCTCCTCTGACTGCCCAGCCAGCCTCTGCCCTTCCCCAGCCTCCTCCACAACCTCCGGAGCCACACTTCCACTCTCAGTCGGCTGTTCCTCCTCTCCCTCAGTCTCCACCAGGAGCATGACACCTATCTAAATCACACTAGTGCAATGGAAGGAATGATATTTTGTACAGGGGTCTTTTTGGAAATCCATTGCTTACTTTTCAATGAGCTCCTATCCTCCCTTTCCATACTTTTGGACAAAGAGTCTTTGTCATGCCAAAATACATACACAAAAACGGGTGGTTTAGGAAGAGAGAACTACCACCAATTAAATTGTTTGCCCTCACATGAGATTCTACCAGTTCGGCCCAGTTCTGGCATACCGGTAGCGCCAAAGAGCAGCGGAGACCAAACCGGTTCTCTAAGATGCCCTGCTGCTGGGCCTACCCACCCACCCGGGCTCCCATACTGACCTTTATTCCCTGCTTTTGAAGTGCAGCTGTTTTGCGCGGCACAATAGATTGCTGTGCATCAGCTGCCGAAGTGACAGGGAGAGTGCAGGATTGCAGGAGGTGATTTGGAAAGCCTCTGCACCTGCACAAAGTGCAAGTTTGGCACACGTGCATGCGCAAAGTGTGCGTGCGCATGCAGAGCGTGTCCACCAAGCCACACCCACCAAAACAGTGGTAAACTTTTTTTTAAATGCAGCACTGCACCAATGACATGCAGATTGTGTTTTTTTTTTTAAAAAAAAGCTTTCCCATTTCATATGAACACGATGCTTCAGTGCTCTTGATTTAAAGAATCCATTTTTGTTCAGACTTCTGCATGAGTCCAGGGAGAAAAAACTTTAAGAGTCACAATGAATAGTAAATTACCTTAAACCAAATAAATATTTTCCACACCTTATTACTGAGCCCTTCCCTCCCCCCCCCCGCCCCCAAAAAACCTCAGAAACCTGGGGGGGGGGAGGGGAAGGCTGTTTTAATCAAGATAAGAGAAGTGCTTTGTTAGCCCTACATGAGATTCAATGCATTCCTTGTGAATCATGCTTGAAGGGTTTAGAACGCTAGTCAAAAATTCCAGGCAAAAAATGAATCAAGGCTATCTTTTATCCGGAAGCTTTGTACTAAATGAAACTAACCCTATCACTAATAGGTTTAGCTGCATAAGCCAGGAAAATTAATGATCACTTTCTACCATAAAGATGCTGATCAATGCACAATGCCAACTAGAGCATTGTTAGATATAAATGAGCTGATTCCTGGTGGGGACATTAAGACTGTTACTTTAAAACTGACAAATGATCATTCTCCATCTCTACGCTGTTTCACTCTTTATCTTTCTTTACCCTTCTTATGTCCTAAATCAAACATGTACTTCCTATCAATCAATCAATCAATTTTCAAAATGACCTGTCCTAATTCAAACCTTTTACAGCTTTAGTTTTGCATTTACAATCAATAAGCCATAAGCTAAGCAAATTTAGATAAAATAATTAATTGTCTTACAGGGCCCCATTTACAAAGCCATATATTTTACTTGAAAATATACTTTGCAACAAAGAATAAATATATGATAAGGTTAAATTGACATGACTTTATAATATATTAAGATTATATCTTTCTATCACACCAGAAATCAATATTATAGTGTACATTACATATATAATAAAAAGCAGTTCATTATATGCATGATGCATATAGTAAATAAATCATTTGAATATACTGAGAGCCATCCTCTCTGACTATGAAATGTCTGTATGAAGAGTGAGCAGTATTAGTCCTACTGGCCTCCCATTTGCACTTAGCAATTTATGTATTGACTGGAACTTGATTTAGCCCTGCCTGCATCAAGTCATCATTGGGGGAATTGAACTTTAGACCCACAATCTAAATAAAGTCTGGGCTTTTGTCACAGGTTTAATGTAAGTATCATGGATCTATTACATTGGAGATATTTTTAAAGGATATATAGGTCTTCCCCACTCTTGCATGACCTATATCCATATATATATCCAGAATGTGAGCGTAAAGCACTGAATCTCAGTTGCTAGAATTCTTCACACCATGTGTAAACAAAGTAAATTCCCTGGCTATTCCTTGGCTTTTTGTTATAACAATAATTCACTGTTATGGAAAATGTTAATATTCCCCTTGGGGAAACTGCTGTGATGAGAGGAGATCTAAGTTTTCCCAAATAGTCTCAGTTTTCATAGAGTATATTATTAACTGACTGCTGTCCCTTCAGCGAATCAGTAGGATCATATCCTGTCTCAGTCCACAATGCAACACAAGTGGGGTTCAACATGTTTATTTCACACTGCCATTCCCCAAGTCCCAACTGCAAGTGCAACAGTTAAGGAATTTTTTCCCAGCAAAGACAATGGAGTCAAGACACAATAAAGTCAATGAGAAGTCAGCATGGAGTCAATGGGACAATGGCACAATGAAATCAATATGAGTCTATACAGAAGTTAACATACAGAAGTCAAGGGGAGCACAGCACAATGAAATCAAGGATGGACTGCAAATGATTGTCTCCAACAACCTTCAGGCTCTAAACGCTGACATAACGAGACACCGATCAATGCGAATCATTAGGAGAGACAAGGCTGCCTCCTAATGAGTAGCCTCACTGACTTTAGTTGTATACCTAGGTTCCAGTAGTGGCAGCAACTTCTTCACCACTGACTGGCTGCAGCTATGTCTCTTCTTTGGCCTGTGCAACTGTTGGTCATTCAGAGTCACTGATTACAGCTGTGTCTCTCCTTTTGCCTGTGCAGCTGGATGACCATCCAGTCATTCACTCATCCATTCTCAACATTCCTGGCCCAGCTTCACTTTGATCCTCTGAATTGGCCACTGAGCCTTCCATGTTTCCCTGATCCATGTCCAATGTCCTTGGAGCTGGCTTTTCCTTATTGTCCAAGCCAGTGATGGGAGAGACATTACAGTCATCTCATTCTAGTTCCTGAAACGTATTATCTATAATCTCTCAGTATCATCACATATGAATGCCTTTCATAATTATGTTGGACTTTTTTGTTAGTTTAATATACTCATAGGTGAGGAAAAGATAGAACCAACATTACCTTTTCTGGGATCTAACTTGAAATCAAACCTATCTTCTGTAAATTTAGGCCAGAAATTGCAGCAAATGAGATTGTCATCACAACTGTCAATATTTTATGCAATCTGAGAATACTCTGTGTATATATTTATCACTTCATTCACTATTACTAAATTGCAGACTAAAAGCAAATCAATAACAAAAATTATGTTTGGTATTAGAGCAGGTGCCTTCTTTTCCTGTGAAGTCCTGGCAGTCTATCCAAAGTCAATCTGTTTGCCAACATCATTGTGCAACTTGGCATTTTGGTTCCTAATAAAAATGCAAATCTTCTCTAGAATACTAGAGCACTTGGCATATAGTCCTCAAACAGTAATCATGCTTGTTGTCTCAGACTCCTACCACTTGACTTACATTTTGGAATTTTTGATCCAAACATTGTAAAGCACATTGATAATAAAGAAGGGAATTTTCTCTGCTTTTATATGCCATAAACAAACTATGGAAATATGGAGGATACATTAAGGATTTAACTGAGTTTTCTGCAAAACAAGAATGTTAGAGTGACTGTGATGGAGCTGAAGAAAGAAAGGGAGGAAACATTAACCTGCTTCTGGCAATCCTTAAGAGTTGTGAGGTGTTGAATGTAGCTGCAAGGTATGTGAATTGGAGAGTATGTGCCATCTGCTATAGATCTCTATGATTGAGAAGGAGAGCTTAGCAGTTGAGAGGGATGCAGATGAGGACAATGGTAACAATGGGCAAAAAAAATATGAAATGAAAGGTGAGCTGTATGCAACAAAGGGAGCATAGGGGTTGGAAGATTGGTAATGGGTTCATAATCACTTTTTGAGACATACAGTATATGTCTCAGTACCTCAGATTCTAGGTACCTCAGATTCAGCCTGATATAACTGTAGAAAAGAAAGCAACCATGTGTTAGTGATAATGGCTGGGCAAGAAGGGAGAATATCTCTCACTGAGCTACGACTAACTGGATTTCAGAGCAGATTTGATTTTTGGGAGAAAGATGGAGTAAGAATTATGCATCAGGATCTTTGTAGTTATGAGACATCATTCTTCCCATGGTTAAAGCTGTGGCTATATTTCTGAGATTGATTCAGAGGGAAAAAGCTAAGAGTACTGTTATTGTAATACCCTCCCAGTTGTATTTCCCATGTTCTTCAGTCACCTTGTGGAGATGGTTATGGATTTCTACTCTACTAGTTATTTTAATCTCTCCTAGGTGATTTTAACCATCCCTAAATAGAACCAGAGGAAGCATGGGAATTCCTGTCCATTATGAGAATAATGCTCATGTCACAAGTCAACATGGGCCCAATCCACATAGTTGGCCACATATTAGACTTGGAGCAGAAGAAACACTATGCTGGGAATATTTCTTATTTCACCTTGGTTATGAACAGATCACTTTCCAAAATTAAGCAAATCAACCATAGTAGATTTTACCAGACTCATCAGACATATTTTTTTTAAATGTATATTTTACTAACAGTTCTCTATAATTTAAATAATAGTCTATATTTTTTCTGTGAAGAGAATGTAAGGGATTCTTACGAATTTTTTTCCAAAAAACGGATGTTGGAAAATAATGCATTTGTAGCATTATTTCTAAACTAGGAAACCACCAAAGTATAGAAGTAAATGGATTTCACTGCAACGCAGGGGATAGTGTAGTTTAGGATGGAACAATCATGACATAAAATTATGTGAATCATGTAAAATAAGATGTAAGTGAAGTCACTTGCTCTTTTTCATTCCACAGAAGTTCACGGGTGATAATTAATACTCTCCACTGAACCCAACCACAGCAAGTTAACATAGAAAAAAACAAAAACAAATGGAAATTATACCAAGTTCATTCCTTTTTTATTTGAACTTCTCACCTTTTCAAGAATCTGGCCCAGAGATATAGTCTCTCATTTTATCGGAAATTAAACCCAATAATATTCTAAGGACTATTCACCTAAACCAGAGGTGTCAAATCTGTGGCTCGCAGGCCGATGCATCACACACTGGCCACGCCCATGCCTGGTTTAGCAAAAGGGGAAAAATTCACAATACGTCATATGATGATGCTGTGAGCTTGGCAACCCTGCTCTAAATCAAAACTTTATGCTTATTTTATTCTTGAGATTATTGTCATTTGCTCCTGTTCTTTACGACAAAAGTTACTGCAATCTTATATCGATCAGAAACATAAGAATGGCTTTTTTTGTTTTGTTTTGCTGTTTCTACATAGTGACAGATTAAAAGGCAGAAGTAACGTTACATCATCATGTTGAATATAACTTAGCACTTACTCAGGTTTGCATTTCTTTACCTGAAACAAACTGTGTTTTCCAATCTCTCAAACTAATTGTGTTACTCTACAACAGGTTAATTGTATCACTTTAAGCACACATGAAAAAGAGGCAATTCCATTGCATTTTGGTTCAATTATCTACTCGCTACAAGGTCAGTTTTCTGAACTATTACAGTAGATCAATACTTCAGCATTCTCAATTCTGTGATGCTTAGAGAATATAACCATTGCATTTTATTTTCCTTTCTAGCTTTTCAATACAGCCCCTAAAGGAATTTAAATGTTTAGGTCTCCTTTTAATTAATGGTAATCAGAGAATGGTGATACTGGAAATGGTCATGTTGCATAAAGCAGTGTTAAAATCTAATGCAGCAGGCCTTGGTCCATCAGAAAAGGATGCAGATATACAATCTGTTGATAGAATTATTTTATCTTGCTCATGAAGTCTGGGAATAGTGCATATGGGCAAGGTTAATGAAAGTGACTAATGGATTCCTCTCTGTGTTACAAAAGGACTGTGAAAGTGTGTTCATATCTAGGAGTGCATGTCCAAATAGATTTTTGGTAATATTGGTATAAAAGTTAAATGTGTTTAAGCCTTGCCTATTTTTTTCTGAAGCCAATAATAACAAAAAAGAAAATCTACAAATTATGACTTCAAATATATTTATTATATATGCATTCAATTTAAATATATATTAAATATCTATTTATTGCTTTGAATCTTTTTTTTAAAGTCATCCTCCTATTGCATAATAAGGCATTTATTTTGGCTGAAATAAATCCTGTGATTCCACACTGTTAAGACATTCATGAATTACTGTATTACATTTTGCCATGCTTGTATTTGAACATTTGTAATATTCCATGTGCTTTTATAAATGATACTCATTAGAGGAGGATAAAATGCAGAGATAGTTTTCAGGGCTACTGATAGTTTGCATAGTATTATTCCTTGCAATTAATTAAAATGCTAAATGTTCTACTGCAGAACAAGGGTACTTAGAATGAAGATATTACTAATGGGTATTCTATTACCCAAAATGCCAACATATTTCAGAAACCTGTTCTTAATACCTTTTGTGCTAGCATTACAATACTACACTATATTGCGTTAGTGACAATAACAGATCTGTGACTCCTGACCCATTGTATAACACAATTTTGTGTTCTCTTCTTGTTTTATATTGATTCCTATCTAGTTTTATACCATTCAGTGGTATAAAATTTCTGGCTAGCCATCTCCAAGGAATGTTAGCCTTGACTTACAACCATAATTAGGAATGGAATATTGGTCATTGAGCAAAGTGGTTGATAAGCAAGATATGGGAGTTTTAAAGAGTAATTTTAGAATTTTCGGTTTTAGGTTTCGGGATTTTAAATTTGGGGTTTTTATTGTTAATTTATTGGGGTTGGGCTATATTTTAGTGGCAGCCTTAGGATGTTTAATCTTCTTTTAACTTTTATAATGTGGAATGTTTTATAGTTGGCTGTACAACACCCTGAGTCCTTCGGGAGAAGGGTGGTATATAAATGTGTAAATAAATAAATAAATAAATAAATAAATAAATATCACATGCTGGTTTTGCTCAACGACCACAATTCTATCATTCCCAGTTCCGGTCTTTAAGTGATTTCACAGGTGGTTAAATGGATGATAACTTGCCTTCCCTCTCTGGATTTGAAAATCATACTGTGATTTCACCATAAGGATTTGCAATCCCACAATAAAGAGACTTGATGGAAATGAGCCAGAATTTTGGAATTTTAATCCTGGCTTTGGTTTTGCCCATGTTTATAGACTCATCTATCTGGAACATAATACTATGGGACCCAATTGCTAACCCATGGCTTGATACTATTTTGAAATTGTTTCCAATTTTTGAACAGCCAATGGTAATTTTGGAGGAATGCTAGAATCATGGAGAATTGCCTTAGAAGTCTTTGGCTTTTACAGTACTCTTTCTTTCTTTCTTTCTTTCTTTCTTTCTTTCTTTCTTTCTTTCTTTCTTTCTTTCTTTCTTTCTTTCTTTCTTTCTTTCTTTCTTTCTTTCTTTCTTTCTTTCTTTCTTTCTTTCTTTCTTTCTTTCTTTCTTTCTTTCTTTGTTCTAAATATGCTTATGATTTAATGAAAGTTTTCATGGAAGTTTTACATGATAGACTTAAGTGGCTTTTCATAGATGCCTCAGGAATTCAGTCCACTTGATCTGTACCTACAGTTAGAAGGCAAATCAGATTTCCCATGACTGAATTATTAACCTGCAATCAAAAGAATATGAAAAGCAGATCAAAGGTGAGATGAAAAGCTGCTACTATTCACTGAGCCATTTTATTTTCCTTGAGAGAATTATGCTTCCTTTTCTTAAAATGGAATTACACTTTCTTTTGTAGAGGTAATCAGCTGTATTTGAAGTTCTACTCAGAACTACTTCATTTTCTCTCCCAGAATGAGTTACAGTCCCTATGGTAAGTAAGTAAGTAGGCTTTTTGAATGGAAATGTTAAAACAACCAACCTTAATTACCTTAACACAAAGGGACTTGTAGGCTTTAACATCCTAATTAATGTGTCAGATTCAGCTAATACTGAAATGATCAGCTCTGAATTGTAAGGTCACAAAAGGTGAGAGATGGCATTGTTCTAAATCATTTCCAATTACTTTACTTCTCTGACAATTTATCTTATTATTGATGTGTCTTCAGAATGATCCAGTAAGAACTTGTCTTCTAATTGTAGAAGTTTCACATTACTTTTCTTTTTATGACCCAACGATTCTTTGTATAGGGTGGAGTTGGGGCGACTGAAAGGAGAATTTACTGGCTGAATGATCTTCCTGATGCCTATGAAGAGTTTGTAGCAGATATTTTTTCTTGGTGCCCTGATAGAGAAACATCTACTGCTGCCTAGGATGGAACTCTCAACCTTCTGAGTTGAACCCAACTGTCTTCACCTCTAGCCACAGCACTGCCCACACATATGCTATTTTATTATGGCTTTATTGATCATCTCACAGTTAGCCAGATGTTCAAACTGGGTTTGGCATTTTTGTCCACTTATCAAGTCCTTACCAATGATGTCGGATAGGAAATCTGGATGTTTGATGGTGTTACAGATATCATCACAGAATGGAAGCTGTTCCAAGTAAAACCACCTTTTGCAATTGACTGATATTGGCATTATTATTATCGTTATTGTTATTGTCATTGTCATTATCGTCATTGTCATCATTATTGTTATTGTTGTTGTTATTTACTTTATCCATTAAACATGAAACTCAGTCAACTGAACATTTAAAAATGTATCACAAATTATTTAATACTACTACTATGACGATGTCAATGACGATAGGCATTGAAGTAGTCATTACTTTCTAATGTTAAAATAAAAAGCATACATACCCTTGTTGTGTGTTTTTAAGCATATACCCAGATTTAAGTTATTCTAATGTTGTGCATGTTTTGCATGTCAACCCAACCTGCAGATAAAATCCACAAAGTGTTGGTTCCATTGCTCTGCTATCGTGAAATCAGGAACTACAATATTTAAGAAAAATCTGCCAGGGTGTTTTTTTTTCCTTTTTGCTGAGATCATTTCCAACTATGAAGATCTCAGTTGAAATCCACCTCTAAGTCGTTCTGATATTAGCGCTTTACCTTCTAATTCAAATAGGCAAACAAAATATAGTAGGAAGAAAGAACAAAAGGGAGGAAGAGGGGAAGGGAGTAGGGCCTTCTCTGTGGGTGCCCCCGCCCTCTGGAATACTCTGCCACCGGAGCTCCGTACCGGCACGGACCTGAGGGCCTTCAGGCGCGCGTTGAAGACCTGGCTCTTTGAGCAGGCCGGCCTTGGCTGAGATGGTTTTAATTTGGTCTCCATTTTATTAATTCTAAATTGGGTTTTAAGGGGTGGGGTGGGGTTTTGTTAGTTTTATCAAGCAGCCGATTGAAATTTAATATTTTTTAACTTTTGTATTCTTTGTGGGGTTTTTAGATGAGCTGTTCACCGCCCTGAGTCCCTCGGGAGAAGGGCGGTATATAAATGGAATAAATAAATAAATAAATAAATGAACAGAAGCAACTGTTAGAAAGAGTTGCCTGATTATGGTATAATCAAATGAGATGAATTTTACAGCTTTTCTGGCATTTTGTTTAGTTTTGACATTCATGATTCCCATAAATGAACTTTTATAGTCTAAATATACATATTGGGGGAGATCTCAGGACTTCTGCTTTTTCTGATTTCTAAAGATGCTTCAATATATTTAATTTTGTCTACCTTTAGAGCACTATTTCCCAAATAGCACATCTGTGTTGGCTTCAATGAAATGATATATTGCAACAGTTTTGAAATTTATGTTCCCAGGAAAACAGAGTTAAAATTATAAGCTCTGGTTTTCATGATTTTTCACTGTATAATTTTGCAGCCCTAATACCACATTAATATAGTTTATTGCATTTAATATATTCTATTATAGGAATATTGGAGTATATGCTTAGTAAAGTGAAGGCCTATATATCTATAGATTCAATAAGAAGCAAACTCACCTCTTGACCTGAATTCCTTCAGGCATTCTGATTAAAGAGTACTATTGGAATATTTCCAGCCTTATTATTGTTGAGAGTTGATGTTTTTGCAGTTGGCCAGTTTACTGATTTCTCTAGATAGCAAGACTCATAAATGGATGACTGAAACATTCATTAATAGAATCTTTAAATACAATTTTCTTTTGCCTTCTTACACTGTTGTGTGATTAAAATACAAGGTCTCTCCTCCAGTCTACATTGGTTAATATTTTACTTAGAAAATATAGTCAAGAGAAGAGAGGTTAGAGGAAGAAACAGGAAAGGAAAAGAAATCTAATAATGCACTTAATAAATAAACTACTGTATTTCCTTTTTAAGTTGGAATAATTGTATACTAATCTTTTATAGCAACACATAACTGTTTAATTATTAAAGCATGAAGCCTATGGAAACCATCAGAACATTTTTACTCTTCCTTTGTTGTTGTACATTTGTGCAAATGTACAAAAGTTGTACATTTTCCTTTCTGAATTGCAAGCTGAGAATTATTTGTAGCACAAAAACTCAATGCTGCCTTTTGGCTCTAGGCCTTTGAATGCTCCCCAGTATATGTTTCATGCAGTTCAGATTTTTTTAATATAACTGCATAATGGTAATCATGAGAATATGGGAATGATGGTACAAGCAATAGGAGTTTGTTTTGGCTTTGCCTGTTTTGTTTATTTATAAGATGAGTTTTATTGTATTGTGCTCATGTTCGCTTGGGATACTGAGGTATAAAGTCAAATATATTTGCTTTCCGTTTCTTGTCTGCCCTTCTGGAGTCTCTTCTGCTATTTAATCCCATGGAGTTCTTCTGAAAACCAGAACATAAAGGTTTTATAGATGACAACCAATACCATAAATTGCACGTAGAATCCATGAGTAACCTTTGCAGCTCATGGACAGTAGTTCAATAGCAAATGAGGGACATTCGTAATGACTGTGTTGATTGACAGCACTCTGGATTTTTAGGCTAGGATGCTGGACTTGGATTGTGGTTTTACAGGAATATAAGTAGTTCCGTAATGCATTTATTCTTTTTTAAATTTATCTTTTGTTTTTAAATAAGGTGGTCTATTCCAATCTTTTGGAAGGGACACACTATTAATGCATGTTTTGGACTAGACGACCTCCAATATCTCTTCCAACTCTGTTAATCTGTGTATCTGTGTATTATGTGTCAACTAGAAAGTTTGATCAGCTTGCAGTTGGGCAATGTATAGAAAATATTTTTAAAATAAGAGAGAATGATGATTTTTTTGTATGAATATTCAAAAAACCAGTGGTGGGATTCAATTTTTTTTACTACTGGTTCTGTGGGTGTGGCTTGGTGGGCATGGCAGGAGAAGGATACTGTAAAATCTCCAGTCAGAGATGGTATTTGCCAGTTCTCCAAACTACTCAAAATTTCCACTACCTGGTTCTCCAGAACTGGTCAGAACTGCTGAATACCACTACTGATAACAGATAATCAGAGTTGGAAGGGACCTTATAGGTTATCTAGTCCAACCCCTGCCCAAGTGGGAGACCGTACACCATTTCTGACAAATGGCAGTCCAATCTCATCTTGAAAGTCTCAAGTGATGACACTCCCACAAGGTTGTAAGTTGAAGACTACCAGTAGATGTCCTTACAAAGGATGACAAATACTGCAAGAAACCCAGGAAATATGCTAGCAACTAAAGGTAACTTATACAATACCTATTTGGTAATTTAGCTCTGGCATTAGATAATCAGACAATCTCTTTGACACACTAGTGGTATTGTGTAAGAAATAGTCATCAGTGTCTCCGTATTCTAGCTACAAACAAGTAACTTTCACGGCAGGAAGATATTTATAACAATTTGAAATTTAGGTGCTTTCCTAGCAAGACAGATCATTATTAACTGAATGGAAATGCCAGACTAGGTTGTTCCAATCCAAATTTTACTTCTCTTAAAGGGCAAACCTTTCCCTAACTCATTGCCTACAAAAATGAAAGTTCCATTATTAGCTTTCCCCTTCTTCAGACAACTGCTTAATTATAAAATGCAGCCCCAAATCAACTCTTTGCTTTACCTCATTATGATCATGAAAGAGGAGATTATCTCCTCTATCCACAAAGCAATCAAAGTCAGTTTTGTGCTCCCCAATGCTAGAATGCTTGAGGGTAATGATCTAATTCAGGGGTCTCCAACCTTGGCCACTTTAAGACTTGTGGACTTCAACTCCCAGAAGTTGGGAGTTAAAGTCCACAAGTCTTTAAGTGGCCAAGGTTGGAGACCCCTGATCTAATTTGTCTATTTCCCCTCTCTGTAATATGGGAATTAGGAATCAGGTGATTGCAATTGGAAAGAAAGATGAACGGAGTATGTTTCCTGTCAATTTTACTTCTCTCCTTGTGATTGTGTTTGGAAATTTTTATATATACAATAAATAAAATAAAATCTAATACATAATTAAATTGTGCATCAATTCTGACTCTCATCGGTTTTTGGAATATTTCAGCTATTAGAAGAATAGCTTCAACTCTGTGTATTAACAGCAAAGAGCCTTGAGGGCAATATTTTCATATCCAGCTTTAATATCTTTGTTGTTTGATTGGTTCTTTTCTGGGAAGGGGAGGTTGTATAGTGGCTATTATAATTCTTATGCTATATGTTGTAGATGACTTTCTTCTTCTTTTTGGATTACTGGATCTTTTGCTTTACTTAAGATGTTTTGGAAGGCTTTAGTTGGTTAACTTAGCCAATACTAAGTGGTGAGCTGTGATCCTGTTGTTTGAAGATAATGAATGAGACTTCATCGAAGCGTCACCTAGATATTTCCAATTCTACGTGGGAGAAAACCCGAAGAACCAAAGATCCACATACAAATACCCGCGAAAGCCTCAGAAAACACACACACACACACACACACACACACACACACACACACACACACACACACATATATATATATATATATATATATATATATATATATATATATATATATACCCAAGAAACACAATTTTACAATGTCGCATGTTTAAGAATTTTTTTTTAAATATCCTCAACTATTTGAGCTTTTTAATAAAATTTGAATTGGGCAGCCAATATAATAGAAGACTATCAGGAATGTGAGCTGTAAGCTAGATGACAAGTGGAAAAAAAAGTCCCAGAAGAAAGCAGTGAATAACTGGGCTAGGGTAAGTATTGTTGTTATACTTTTTTCTAGTTAGTGTAGGAAACCAACAATGGAATATGTTCTGTGGTGGCATATCCTGACTTTTTATAAGTAATTGACTTTCTCTATTTGGGCTGTCACCTTAATTCTGCTCCACGCAAGCAATGAAACTGAGAACAGGATGAGCCATCTCTTCTGGCTCAATACCAAGCTTAGAGTATATGTGCTCTGTGTCAGACAGCTTTTAATAGAAACTGGAACAAATTCAATTTTATATAGCAAATGGAAAAATAGAAATGCCTATTTTAGCTGATTTAGTGCACACAAATGGTGCTAGGTTGGCACAATTGGACAAGCATGTTTTATCATTATTCTCAATGTATATAAGGAGACAAATCCCAATTTTTCTTTGGCCCTTGTATTAAAGAATTGTTGGGAATAAGAAAGGTCAGGACATGTTGGGAAGTGTAATGAATTTACAAGGGGACAGGGGAGATAGGTGATTGCAAAGGTTTGCTTTCACATTCTGAGACAGCTAGATGATAGAGAGATGACTTACATATTTAATCGTGAACAGGACCATTCAGTTAGATAAAGATATGCTTTTGGGGCTATCATTTCACATACATTGGCCTACTTTAAGATTGAAGTATCTTCCTGCAATGTTGCTCAAAACTAGAATAGAATACTTTATTGGCCAAGTGTGATTGGACACACAAGGAATTTGTCTTGGTGTAAATACTCTCAGTATACATAAAGAAAAGATACATTCGTTAAGAATCAAGAATCATAACATACAACACTTAATGATAGTCATAGGGTACAATCAACATCAAATCATACTAGGAAACAGTTAATATAAATCGTGAGGATACAAGCAACAAAGTTACAATCACAAGTGGGAGGGGATGGGTGATAAGGAGCGATGAGAAGATTAACAGATTTACAAGTATGCTTTGTAAATAGTTGAACAGTGTTGAGGGAATTATTTGTTTAGCAGAGTGATGGCTTTCGGGAAAAAACTGTTCTTGTGTCTAATTGTTCTGATGTGCAGTGCTCTATAGCGTCATTTTGAGGGAAGGAGTTGAAACAGTTTATGTCCAGAATGTGAGGGGTCTGTAAATATTTTTAATAAACTAATTATCAAGAGGCAACAATAAAAGAATTTGGTATCTTAAAAGCTGAAAGCAGATCGTGAAATTTCATTGAGTTTTCTTTCAACTCTAGAAAACAATTCAGCAAGACAAAATATTTGTTGTAACTGCATTTTGAAACAATGCGTGCTTAAGGTTTACTTGAATTGCAGTAGGATATAAATACAATAAATATATTGTATGTTACTACTTTTATCTAGGAAGTGATAGCTCAATCCAAAAAAAGAGAAGACTTTTTATCAAATATTCATTCTTCTACACCTGTATGATTAAAAATTATACTAGTTTAGTTCAATTATTTATTTCAATCAAGTACATGAGTCACAGGATTAATAAAATTGCTAATCACTGATAACATCAATCAAATAAAACATTAGCCATAGAATGCCATCTGTATAAATTCTAAAAATTCTATAGCAAAAATTTACAAATATTTACAGAGATTAAGTCACCATGATCTGACATTAGGTGTTAAAGATAGAACAAATCTGAATATCCTGGAAAATAAATCAATTATTATAATCTAAAAAGAAAATTGTTTATAATTTCAATAAAATCCATCTTATTGCAATAAAGCCAATTTCATATGGGATTTTCTTTTATTTCTCTACCAGTATAGCACTTGGTAACCCATAGAATTTCTCATATGAAATGCCTCCTATACCTTAATATTTCAGTTTTACTTGTAACTATTTAGCGATACCGAAGCTAATATAATGCTCACCTAACTAGACTAATCTCGGTAAAAAGATTTACATGTTTTGCCCCACTGTAGCTATAATTCTCATTCTTAGTTCCAACTTGGTCTAATCAAATTAAAAATAATAAAACCTCTTGTGAAGGCTCATAATGATTCAGCTTTGCAAAATTGATCTTTTCATTTCAATAGTAAAACTGTCAACCAAAATGACAGAGATCAATTCAGAAAGTGGGACCAGGGGAAACATATCTTTAGCCAATAATTTAAAATATTAATTCACATTAAAGTTTTAATTCTAGTAAAACCAGATTCTTTTCAAAGAATCACATATGGACCACACTTGATTATTTGAAAAAAAAACAAAAAAAAAAACAAAACCAAAATGCATTGTAAAGATTCCAAAATTATCATATTACTATTACGTAAGGCCTTATCTAAGCCCCTTTAAGAAGATGTATTTACGTATTCGCTACAAATAGTTGTAATTTAGTTGCCACTAGAACATATAATGTAGCTTTGGATCAATAAAAAGTGATTTCTAAATATTTTGCAAACCATAGCATACAAATACCTTCTCCTCTCTGAAGAGAGTAATTAAAATGTATATCTGCATATTTACATATTTTAACCAGTTCCAATTAATGCACATCCAACCTCAAGATATGGGGGCTAAGATAGTTTGCAAATTTAAATATGTGTGTTTCATTTTGGTTCAATTTTAAGGCTTCCTTTTTTGAGAGAGGGGGGAGGGAGGGTGGGAGAGAGAGAGAGAGAATGTAAAACTTATTTTAGACCAACTAAACCCGGCAATAGTTTAGCTGTCTGCTTAGCATACAGGAGCGTTGACAGCTTTGGGAAAATATAGGCCATATTATCAAAAGATGAAACCATGAAGATTATGTAGAAATCAATAATAAAGATTCCAAAACAAGGCCTTACCTAACACCAACCTTAGAATACTCTTAGCACAAAAGTGTTCTATTGTGCATAGAGCTTCTATCTATAGTCTCATCTTGCTGTAATAAAAGTAAATGCCTGTCAGTGGAAAACTCCGTCATTTTGTGCTACAACATTTCTCTGGAGACAGACTGAAAAGCAGGCCTGAAGTCTATAGTGGCTGCATTAGACCCTAATAAATAAATAAATAAATGGTAATGAGACATGCTGTAAAACAAAATCTCAGCCTCTAGCATCATCTTTATTTAACAAGAATGACTCTAAGCTCCACATAAAGTCACAGGCTTCCTTAAAAAATAAAAATGATATGTAGCTCCAGAAGAAAAAAGGGAAGGAAGGAAGAAAGGAAGGAGGGAGGGAGGGAAGGAGGGAGGGAGGGAGGGAGGAAAGTTGAGGTAAGGTTTTCTAATTTATCTTACTTCTTTACACCCTTTCTACTTCACTTTGCTTCACTCTTCCTTCCTTCCTCCCTCCCTCCCTCCTTTTTCTTTGTCTGCACATCTCAGTTACAGGGATGGACTGAAAATAAAACTTTAAGAAAGGGATACATCTGATGACCATACATGATATTCAAACAACATCCCAGGTCTTGCATTGCAACATTAAATAAGAGTGTGAAGTAAATAAGTAAGGAAATACATTTTAATTTTGTTCTAAATGAATTTAAACCATTATACTAGTGGTATACAGTACCTATCCAACCTGAGCTGATTTCAAATGAGCTAAACAAAATCACCCTGAAAAGGCAGATCACCAGAAAATTCCATGCAAGCAGCCTATACTGGGAGGCTAATTTCCATATTGTTGCCAAGGAAATAGCATGGATATTTCTACCTATGAAGACAGAAGCTGTTGATCCCTGTCATATGACTGCTCAGCTATTTCACTCTTCTTCTACTTTTGTTAAGTGCAAACTGGGACAATAAGAACTTCTTTTTAAAAAAATAGAAAACATTTTCAGGGGAAATGAATTGTTGTTTATGAAGGAATCTTCATAAATTACATAAGTGAGGGAAATGATGGTGTTCTTTTTCTAAATAGCTTCCTATGTACTATCCTGAATTCTTGAAAAAACAACAAAGTTAGAAATGAATTTCAGTATCTGAATAATTCTGAAGTAATTCCCTCTCATGCAAAACAGAATTCCAAGGATTTTTTTCTCACCTAATTTGCCCTAAGAATCAGGACAGTAAAGAAAAGAGCAATGGCACATTGTTTTTTTTTTTAATATGTTAACTGCTGTGAGACTATTATATGCGCAAAAATGTAATAGCCACAATGGAGGAATGACTTACGAAGATAACCGAATTAACAGAGATAGGGAAATTAACTTGTCTGATTAAAGAAAGGGCAATAACCACATTTATTAGCATCTGGAAATCCCGTATGGATATTTTGCTGATGAAATTGAAAAATAAGAGCTTGTAATTTATCGGTTTGATAATTAGAAAAAATAGATTAAGGAAAGAAGAAAATTATGATGTAATCATAAAGAGAGACAAAGATGAATGTTCGTATAACTGCTGTGAAGAAGCTCAGAAACCACTTCATAATCTTTTCCTTTCTTTTTTTCCCTTTCTCTTCCTTTCTCTTATTCATTCATTATTCTCTTTATTTTTTTTCACTAGAATTTGTATTGCTTTCTCTTGCTAAAATTTTCTTTAAGAGAAGTATACATAATGTTATTACTATCTGTATTGATACCATTTATCAATACAGATAGTGCCACATTAGAATTGCCACATTAATGAATTACAGGCATCCTGAATAGTAATATAAATAACCTTACATTTATATAATGTATTATAATATAGTATAAATAAATAGGCACTTAAAATTAGCAAAATCTCAGACATGTAAAATTCCTCTTTTGTTTTAAAAGATTTATCAGACAGGATTCAAAGCTTCTCAGACTATGGCAAATCCTACAACATATTTTCTATATCAATGTTTCTCTTAAAGACTGGCATTAAATAGTTATAATCTGGATGGCAACTTGGAAACAAGTGTAGAAATGTTTTACAATGCCAGTATGTCACTCCTAATGAAATCTTTGAAGTTTTTTGATGTTTGGCTCAAGGCTTATGATTTAATTAGGGTGATCCCTGGAATCCTGACACTGGAATTTTACTGGAACTTAATCATCTAGTGTTTATGGTTAGATATAACTGATAAATTTTGCTTGAGATGAAGGCAGAATTCTGGGAGAAACCTCAAAGTATTTGCAATAATCTCTTTCTGAAATGCAGAAGATGGCAAATAGAAGTGTTTTCCCGAAAATAAGACCCAATCTTATTTTCTTTTGGGCCCCAAAATAAGCACTAGGGCTTACTTTCAGGGATGCCTTATTTTTTCACATAGGTGACTACATAGTGTGTCTGGAGGCCAGTGCCACTGCCATGCGGCAAGGCTGGAGGCGGAACAGGGTAGAGCCATGCCATGGTCCCTGTGCCCTATGGCCCTGCTGTCCTACATCATCCTCCAATGCTCTAGCTTTGACCATCCATGTCTATTTGCTTCACTCCGGCAGTAGGAAAGAGACAAGAAACCCATTTGAGGTTTCAAGGGTCTATCCGTTTCTGTGGCAAAATGCCAACTTGACGAGAGAGGGTTGATTTTTCTGCAGATGGTTTCAGGAGGGTTCGCTGAATCCACTCAGGGTGGCAAATTGTTGTAGCAATTCGCTACCCTGAGTGGATTCAGCGACCCCTCCCCAGAAACCATCTGCAGAAAAATCAATCCTTTCTTCTTGAGTTGGTATTTCTAGGCTCTTTCCCATTGTAGGAGGAGCAGCCAGGCACTGAAGTTGTCATTGCAGCAGAGTTGGTATGCACGATTACCACCCACTTGCCCCATATCAGCCTCTATGGCACACTGAAGCTGATCTGACATGCACAGGCCTTCCTCCCTCTATGTCCTGCTGCAGCCTGGTGGGGAGAAGACCCCTGGCATCTGCCTCACTCCTGTCTTACTTCCCACATCCCTCCCCAGTTCTCCAGCTATGGCCATGCTGACTTTCCCCCTCTAAAGATGAAACAATCCAGCATAAAAGGTAGCACATGATCAACTTGCCAGACGTACTGCATGGCTATCACAACCATGGTTCTGGCCAAAAACAGATGGTGACATGGAGTGGGTGAGCTCTTAACTAGGGCTTATTTGGGAGATAGGGCTTATATTAGGGGCATGCTTAAAAATCAATCTAGGGCTTATTTTCAGGTTAGGTCTTATTTTCAGGGAAACACGGTAGCATAGTATATAATATAAGAAAATGATTTTTCTTCCCTCCCTTTGAATTTGTTTTGGAGGCCTCTAGCATTCCACATAATGTGAAATGTTTTGAAGTTTCAAAATAACATGTGTCCCAGGCCACAATGCAAGCCTTAAAATGCACTCTTGAAGACATTTCACTTCTCATCCAAGAAGCTTCTTCAGTTCAGATGTGAAGAAATGTCTTGGATGAGTAGTGAAACATCTTCAGTTACCTATTGAAAAAGCACTTTTGGGACATCTCTTCCTGTGCAAAATTTCTTTCCTTATTTTTTCTTTTAATAAATAAACTTTCTCAAAAAGCTAAATGTATCATATTTTTCTATTAGTAAGGAGTTGAAATAAATGCTTTTATTCTATCTGCCATTTAAATGATCTGGATCTTCTTTGGAGAAAATAAAATGGTGATGATGTTGCATTGATTCTTTACTCCAAAGGAAACCAAGAATTGTCTGGGAGTTGTAGTAAAATATGAAGTGTGCTTTAAGAAGTTTTAAAAATGTAAGTTATTTGCATCAAGACAGAGAGAAGAAGAAGGAAAATTAAACACCAAAAATATACATTGTGGTATTAGGTAGAATACTTCCTGAGAGATTACATTAGTTTAAAAATCAGTTCAATATTTAGACAGTTGATTTTACACTATGTATTATACATTTTCTTAGTTCTGTCCTGTAGTTTCTCTGTAGGAGAAGAATAGATAATAAAATTAATTATCGTAGCTATTACAGATAGAAAGGTACCACATGGAGCTGGAGCGCTACTTTTAGAAATCGTAGAACAAGATATATCCTGAAAATGGCAAAACATGTTTTCCTAAGATCATAATATTTCTTTATTGCTATCCTCCTCGGAGTCTCAAAGAGTGTAATAACCTCACCAAAACAAGGATCTATTAATAGCTTAACAACTATTTTATATTTCTCTCCCCATTCCAGAATCATTTTAGAGAACCACCTGTTCCTTCTGCTTGGTTAGCCAATTTAGAATTTCATCTCCATACAACTTTAGGTTCTTTCAAATAGAAAAAAAAGTGGAGCTGGTAACAGAGTCGGACAGTGGGGAAGAACATGGACCAGTCCTGGGGAGGGGCAGTCCTGGAGTCAGATGAGGGATCTCACACAGAGATGGGACCAGGGCCATCTAAGAGTTATGTGCTGACTACGGAGCCTCCAGAATCTGACATCAGTGAGGCAGAGGAACAGGGGGAGCCTGTTTGTAGTGCATGCTTGCACAGAGCTACCAGAAGGCAAGAACAGTTAAGACAAAAGAGGTGACTCGGAAGTAAGGCTTGGAAATGATTGGCCCCTCCCATAAGACATAAAGGAGGAGCAAAGGGACATGAGCCTTTGCAGGAAGCAACTTTGTTCATTCTGGTCTGTTTAAAATCTGAAGCTCTGTGTTGACTTTGTGCTTTGTTTAGCCCTGTACAGCTAATTGGCAATTTAGTTGTTGGCAGCATTTCAAGGGAGATAAAGGTGGGTGCTTATCAACCTTATCTTGAAAGACTGTTGAAATAAAAACAAGGTTTTTGGGAACAGCGTGTGATTGTTACTGTCTCAGAAAGCCTTAGTCAGAACAAGTAGCTCTTGGGGACTGATGGATAGAAGATAGATAGGAAAACATGAGGACATTCACATTTGTAAATATTTTTTCAAGCATAGTTCAAGAAAAATATTGTTTGTATTTTTCTTATACCATTTGGGGTCAATTTCATTGGCATATTTTATATGACCTCAAATACTGCATGGACTCTGAGCCTAATTGAGTATATGGAACATTAGAATGGGTAGTGACCTCTCTGCTGTAGTTGCAGTAAAAATGAAGCAGTCCCTTTGAAATTACTAGTCCCAGATCAGAACTTTTTATTAGTTCCCTCAGAAATATTTGACTCTTCTTGTGTTTTACTGTTCTTGTATTCTACTGTTTTCTTACTTTAGCAAGTTAGCTTTTCAGTGCTCAGTGATTTTTGCATTCATATTCTAATCTGGCTCATATTGTCAAAATTTCTGTGTGATTTGTTTCTTTTTGTACGTCATGTGACATTTGTCATCTAACATCATCCATCATACTGGAATGCAGGAAAAGGGGACATACATTTCCCAGAAATACACACTCAAAATAGTTATTTTCTATCCACATTGATGCTTAATATATACAGTAGTCTTAGCTTAATGAAATATGCATATTCTGTTCTATACAGAGTAGTTAAAAATTGTATTTTTTAATAGTGTCTTATCTCTTTTATTCCCTCCCTCACACAACCTTTTTCTACATGTTTCCATTCTGTGATCCCCTAGTATGCATGTGGAGGAGAAAGAAGAAGAAAGAAACATAATTACTTATTCTCTTTGAAATCTAGAACTTTGTCAAAATGTCCTGGCTGACATCTGGGGTGTTCTCTGCAGTCATTTCCATCGACCCCTTCACTCAGCAGGATCTGTTTGCTCTTGCTACATCTCCAGCTGCAGATTTCTCCTTGTTGATACACTTAATATGTATCATTGAATGCCAGTTCATGACATTCAAAAACAACTCCAGTCATCTCCAAGTCCCCTTTTATGTGTTCACAGCTTTACAGGAGGCATGAAGCTTCACAATATCTGCAAAACATTGAATCTGATTTTGGACTATAGAGAAAATATTTTAACCTTGAAGAACCTTTTAATATTAAGACCACCATCATCTCTAGACCATCAGGATGGCCACTTGTATAAGATGTTTTGATCAGTGATCATACTGCAATATTTTAATTATTATTTTTTATTTTAATTAAAAACAAAACAAATTGAATCCCATAATCTAATCCTAAGAGTTGGTCAAATTCTTCATATGTACATAGGGTAATGCTTTATCTTTTGTTATTATTTTCAGGGTGCTTAGTCTGAAACTCTAATGAGTCAATGTCCTCCATACTGTACATTGGTAAAAAACTGTAGACCAGTCTATCTAGCGCAATTCTTGGATCTACCTTGTACTCCAAGGGAAAGGAAATAATAACAAGCAAATATGTGCATTAGTGGACCTAGATTGACTGAGAGATTATTTGTTATATTAGTTTACTAATAAAAGAATGTCTTTGCTCATTTTTAAGTTAGCATTCACTTCTGAAGGCCTCTTGACATTTATTCTATGTTGTAATAGTAACCAAAGAGAAAAATACTGGGTCAGTAAGAACTTGGATGGTTTAATGGGAAGATTAAAATGGTGTACTTTGCTTCATCACTTCACAAGCACACTTCAATGACATGATCAATTATGGGGAGCTAAACTCAGCAGGTTTTAGCTTTCTTTTTTTTATTATCATTATTCTTTAGCATTTTAAGAGCCCAGCAAGTGACTAGACTGCAAGCTTGCTTCAAGACTCTCTAATTTGTTCCAAATTATCACAATTAAGGAGAATACTTTAAAGTGCACATAATTACACAAAGGATGTATTCGAGTTCATAGTAATTTGTCCTGGCATTTTTAAATAAGCTCACTTGCTATTTTTCCCCACTCTGAAGTGGTAAATCTTTGTTATAAGTGGGCAATGCTTTGAGACTAGTTCAAGAGTCCTTTTTACCATTCTAATACACATCACTCTGTGTATATTTGTCAAATCTACCACTTCGCTCTTACTTTTGCCTAGCTTTGTGCCAGTCTGTCATAGGCTCTGGGGGGAGGAAACTGGTTGGAAGGGGGGAAAGGCAGGAACTCCTGAAGTGCCGGAAAAGACGTCTAGAGGGCATTTGGAGGGCGACTCGTTCTGAATCTGACCGAACACAGGTAAGATCTCATATTAAGACTTACCTTGTGGCGATAGGGGCGGCGAAATCTTCGTATTTCTCCGCCCTTATTGCGTCGGCAGGAAATCGGCCTGCCGCCCTGTTTAGAGTGACCCGCTCTCTACTCGAACCGAGAGCGCGGGATGACCTCTTGCAGGGTAGAGCAGAGGAGTTTTCTCGATTCCTGCATGATAAAATCGCTCAGATCCGGGAGGGGCTTAACTCCAATTGGATGGTCCCGGGGGAGGTGTCCGGGGCAGGTCTTGTGAATGTTATCTGGGGGGAGTTCGATCCTGTGACCGCTGAGGGTGTGGACAGGTTGCTGGGGAGTCTGAATGCCACCACCTGTTTATTGGACCTGTGCCCTTCCTGGCTGGTTTCGGCCGCCAGGGAGACGACACGAGGCTGGCTCCAGGGGATTATCAACGCTTCTCTGAGAGAGGGGTCGCTCCCGACCGCCCTGAAGATGGCGGTGGTGCGGCCCCTCCTCAAGAAGCCTTCCCTGGATCCAGCTGTTTTAAATAACTTCCGTCCAGTCTCCAACCTGCCCTTTGTGGCGAAGGTTGTTGAGAGTGTGGTGGCACGTCAGCTTCCTCAGTACCTGGAGGAAACAACTTACCTCGATCCGTTCCAATCGGGCTTCAGGCCTGGGCATAGCACTGAGACGGCATTGGTCGCGTTGGTTGATGATCTCTGGAGGGCTCGTGACAGAGGGTTCTCCTCTGTCCTGGTCCTATTAGATCTCTCGGCGGCTTTCGATACTATCGACCATAGTATCCTGTTGCGACGGTTGGAGGGGTTGAGAATTGGGGGAACCGTCTTTCGATGGTTCTCCTCCTTCCTCTCCGACCGTTCGCAATTTGTGTTGGCGGGAGGGGAGAGGTCCACCTCTAGGCCCCTGGTTTGTGGGGTGCCTCAGGGGTCGGTTCTCTCCCCTCTTTTGTTCAACATCTATATGAAACCGCTGGGCGAGATCATCCGTGGTCTTGGGGTGAAGTGTCATCTCTATGCAGATGACACTCAGTTATACATCTCCACCCCGGACCACCCCAACGATGCTGTGGGGGCTATGTCCAGGTGCCTGGAGGCCATGCGGGATTGGATGGGCGGGAACAGGCTCCGGCTCAACCCATCCAAGACCAAGTGGCTGTGGTTCCCGGCGCCCCGATATAGCCAGTTGACTCCGTCGCTGGCTATTGGGGGGGAAATTTTGCCCCCCACAGAGAGGGCTCGCAATCTGGGAGTCCTCCTGGATGTGCGGCTGTCGCTTGAACACCATGTTGCGGCCGTCTCCAGGGGGGCATTTCATCAGATACGTCGGATCTACCGGTTGCGGCCCTTTCTGGATCGGGACGCCCTGCACACGGTCACTCAGGCCCTTGTCACCTCTCGCCTGGACTATTGCAATGCCCTCTACATGGGGCTCCCTGCGGGGAGCACCCGGAGACTCCAACTGGTGCAGAATGCGGCCGCGCGGGTGATCATGGGGGCGTCACGTAGCGCCCACGTGACGCCTCTCCTGCGCGAGCTGCATTGGCTGCCGGTGGCTTTCCGTGTTCGCTTTAAGGTTCTGGTTCTGACCTTTAGGGCGATCCATGGCATTGGACCAGGTTACCTACAGGACCGCATCCTACCGGTGATCTCCAGCAGGCCAGTGCGTGCACACAGGGAGGGCCTCCTCCGGGTTCCGTCGGCTGCCATGTGTCGCCTGGTGGTCCCAAGGGGTAGGGCCTTCTCTGTGGCGGCCCCTGCCCTCTGGAATACTCTGCCACCGGAACTGCGTACCGGCATGGACCTGAGGTCCTTCAGGCGCGCGCTGAAGACCTGGCTTTTTGAGCAGGCCGGCCTGGGCTGAGAGAGGGTTTTAATTTGTCTCCATTTGCTTTTTGCTTTTTAGTAATTTTAATTTGGGGGTTTTAAGGGGGTGGGGTGGGCTTTTATTCGGCCAAATATCCAATTTAATCTTTTTTAACTTTTGTATTATTGTCAGGGTTTTAGATTGGCTGTACACCGCCCTGAGTCCCTAGGGAGAAGGGCGGTATAAAAATTTTATAAATAAATAAAATAAAAAACTCCAAATTGGTTTGTGCCATTGTAGAACTACTTCAAGGACACCTGGCTAGAAAGAAGAATGCAGCTGCATTCCAAGACCGGCCATTCCAAAAACATCTGGGTAGATTGGATATGAGGGGACTAATGGATATGAGGAGATATAGGAACCAGGGGAAATTTCACTAGGGAATTGATGCAGGAACCTCAAACCTGGCTCTGTTTTCACTTTACCTCAACTCTAAGAAAGGGATTCATGGGTCGTTTTTGTTTAGAATTCCAGTCAAGGCAGGTCTGACAATGTTCAGTTATATACATTAGTCATGAAATTCCGTTCATCTTGACATTAAGATCATGCATGTAGATGAGACCATAATATCATACTTAGTTTCAATGTAATATTTTAACTCTTATTTCTCAGTGTACAAATCAATAGAGGACAATAATAATGCACTGGCAAATTCTTATGATATTAATTTATCTACCTTAATAACTGTAGGCTACATGAAAAAAGAAGTGTTTTTTTTTCCATGTGGAAAGCTTGGAGACTTTAATTATAGTAAAAAAGCACTGAGGTGATATTTAATCTTTCTTTTTTGTAATTAGGCCAGATTTAAATAGCCTTAAATAGCCTCCTAAAATATAATATGGTTAGGTTGTTCAGGTAGGTCTTTCCAGCAGTGCTTGGTTTGTGGATAAAATAAGGAGACACTTCTGACTATTTCTTACACAAATGTGTCAAAAAGGTTGCCTGGCTATCTAATGATAGAGCTAAACAATCAGATAACAATTGTACAAGTTACTTTCCAGTTACCAGCATGATATTTCTTGAGTCAAATAAGTCATTCTCTCCTTAGTTAAAGACCTTTTCTTCTATATAAACTATCCAATTGCAAGCTGAACAAACTTCTTAAGTACTATAGAATGCCATAAAACATCACTTGTATTTATTTTCCTCTTGAGTTTGCTGATGAAGCAGCTTTGTCATGCATGAAGTATTACAAACATTTTGCTTTTACGAATGAAGGCAAATCTACATGTCCCAGGATATTGTTTCAGGAACCAATCTGGGTTACTCACTGGGACCAGAGGTTTAGTCTTCTGAGCTTTCATACCCAGCTGGGCCCCATGCTCAGGGAACTTCTCTCTCATCAGAATATGTTTTTGCTTTTGTTTATGACATTCTAATTTAAATGTTGTGGAGGTGTGGGAAGAATGAGTATGTTTCAGTTAACAGGCAAACCAGAAACAAAATCAAGATTACTGATTTGGCCATGATTTAAATATTATTCCTTTTTAGCATTGCTTGCCTATAAACGTGCATATTTGTGTAAGCCCTAAGTCCCAACACCCATAACCTCCCTTTAGAGAAACTTGCATAGCAACAATTAAACTAATTCTTGTCCATTACTCTGTAGAATTTTTGCAAGCCTCTTAAATAACAGTGAACCAGGTAGCCCAATAAATTGACACACTGTAAATTCATTTTAGTTTTCATATTCAGGTATCATGAAATAAAGACAACTTCTACATGTTCATATACATCAATTATATGTCGTTATGTGGACTGCATCTTTGCATGGACTGCCAGAGGGTATTATAACATAGTCTCATTTTATAGATGAGACTAGGATTTAAGCTTTAAATAAATCCACCTTGTTGTTGTTGCTGTTAGTTGAGAAGTCGTGTCCAATCCATCGCGACCCCATGGATAGGAAAGATTGGTGGCATAAACATTTAATAAATTAAATTAAATTGGGAAGGGAATATAAAAAAAAAACCATCTATCTGAAGTGTTGCTCTACAAATTGAGATAGGCAAAGCCTTCTTTCACTGGTCGTATCTTTATTTCCTAATTCCACTGGCCTTCCCCTCTCTTTCCAATTAATCCTACTATCATAATAAGAAAGGATAAAACAAAATGCTTGAAGACAGATTTAAAGAGCAATTGTTACCATAGTGAGCGACAAAATGTGGCAAAACAGCCTTTGCCATTAACTAAACATTTGATGAATCTTCAGTTTTATATTTTGTGGGCCACAAGAACATCAAATGCTGGGTACACTTTGTTTACTTTCAGGAACATTAACTTTTGAGATCCAAACAGTAAAGCAATAGTAAAAGAACCCAAAATTCATCCTCTCCCTCTCCTTCTGCCGCTCCCCCTCCCCCCTCTGTGTTTGTGTGTGTGTGTGTGTGTGTGTGTGTGTGTGTGTGTGTGTGTGTGTGTGTGTGATAATAATAGCTCCACTGTGATACAGGAATTCATTGTGATACAGCATGAACTTGAATCTTATTTAACAATTCCTGGACTGGGATATTGTTTAATTCTTGATGTTGGTTTGATATTTATTTGTTTGTTTGTTTGTTTGTTTATTACAAGATAATGGGTATAAGTATAAACATGAGTAAGAATACAGGAAATAGGTATGAATAAATGGGGACAATAGGACAGAGACAGTAGGCATGATTGCACACTTATGCACACCCTTTACAGACTTCTTAGGAATGGGTGAGGTCAATAGTTTGAGTGGATAGTTTGAGGTTAGAGGAGTGGGGAGTTAGAGGATGTAAGAACAGAGTCAATTCCAAGCATTGACCACTCTGTTGCTAATGTCATACTTTCTGCAATCAAGTTTGGAGCAGTTACATTGAGTTTGTATCAGTTGTGTTCTCTTGTATTGTTGTGGTTGAAACTGAAGTAATCATTGACTAGTAGGACATTGTAGCAGATAATTTTGTGCTTAAGTCCAGCCTATTAATCTTGGTGTTAATCTATCCTGGTTTGATATTAATCCTGATGTTCACCTAAGCTCATCTGGTTGATAAATACTGGTGAGGGGATGTTTTGTCTTTTTTTGTCCCTTTTTTGGCTTATTGATTGTCTCTTTTGAATGGCATACAGGTGCTGCATGTGACTATATGCCTATTGATGGCTGGTTTGTCAGAGTGCTAGCTGCATTAGGAATAAGGTTACTGAATTTGCATAGGTCAACATCGACACTTATTAAACAACAAAATTCATTCTGAAACAATTTAGAGTAATGCTATTTAGCCAGAATCCAGTTTACTTCTATAACCCTTCCACATCTGCACATAAGAGACAAGCCAAAATCTGACTCTAAGGTCTAGGACACATTATGTCGAGGCTGAGTGTATCAAGCAGGCTTTGATAGCAGAAGATATATGAAATGGAAGCAGATAAATGAGGGTAATGCAATAGCTAAATGCAAAAGCAGTTGCAAAACACATGCTTAGGGATCTATAGAAAACCCAGCAGAAATTGTGCCAGCTTTATATTGAAATGTTGCTTAGCTTATTTTTTTTCCCTTAAAATTCAACTAATATTTTTCTAGTGGGAATAATAATATAATAATGCTAAGCCTCAAGTAAAATGTTCAGGCTTCCAAGTTCTGAATTTTATCAATTTTGCACGTTTGTTGGTGAAGAGTATAGTATCTTTCAATAGACCCAGATTCATATATGAGAAAGAATTAAAAAACATATCAGATGTTTTGCTCCTGTAATCCAATGTTATTGAACATAGGTAGTCCTCAACTTATTTATTTATTTATTTATTATTTATTTATTATTAACATTTATATACCGCCCTTCTCCCTAGGGACTCAGGGCGGTGTACAGCCAAATCAAACCCCGAACAATACAAAGTTAAAAAGAAATTAAATAGTGGCTGTTTAGATTAAAACAACCCTCCCCCCTAAATTAAAAACCCAAGTTAAAACCGAATTAAGGAGACAATTAAAACTGTCTCAGCCCAGGCCAGCCTGCTCAAAGAGCCAGGTCTTCAACGCGCGCCTGAAGGCCCTCAGGTCCGTGCTGGTGCGTAACTCAGGTGGCAGAGTATTCCAGAGGGCAGGGAAGGGCCTACTCCTGGGGGCCGCCAGACAACACATAGCGGCCGACGGCACCCGGAGAAGGCCCTCCCTGTGAGAACGCACCGGTCTGCTGGAGATCACCGGCAGAATGCGGTCCTGCAGATAACCTGGCCCAATGCCATGGATCGCCTTAAAGGTCAAAACTAGAACCTTAAAGCGAACCTGGAAAGCCACCAGCAACCAATGCAGCTCGCGCAGGAGAGGCATCACATGGGAGCTACGTGACGCCCCCATAATCACCCGCGCGACTGCATTTTGCACCAGTTGGAGTCTCCGGGTGCTCCCCACAGGGAGCCCCATGTAGAGAGCATTACAATAATCCAGGCGAGAGGTGACAAGGGCGTGAGTGACTGTGCGCAGGGTGTCCCGATCCAGAAAGGGCCGCAACCGGTAAATTGATTATGATCCCAGTTGAGCCCAAAATTTATATTGCTAAGCAAGACAGTTATCCAGTAAAAGTAAATTCTTTTCTTCCATTTTACAGCTTTGCTTGCCAGAGTTGTTAAGTGAATTACTGCTTTTGTTAAGTTAGGAACATGGTTGTTAAGTGAATCTGGCTTCCACATTGACTTTGCTTGTCATGAGGCCACAAAAGGTGAGGAGATGCCCCTGGGACACTACAGCTGTCACAAATACAAGTCAGTTGCCAAGCATTTGAATTTTCATCATGTGACCGTAGCATGCTCTGATGGTCCTAAGGGTGAAAAATGATCAAAAGTCACTTTTTTTCAATGCTGTTATAACTTTCAATGGACTAAACAAATCAGTGGTGATATGCGTGGACTAAACAAATCAGTGGTGATTTGGCCTGGTTTGAGTGAACTGGTAGTAAAATAAAAAGCCTCCAATCAGCTGAGAGGATAAAAGACCAAAAAGTGCATGGGAAGGGGAAGAGTCATTCCTAACATTTCATTTCTTCATCCTCTCAGCTGATTGGCTTGTTAGGCGTGTGTGCGTTAGGGCTGCGCATACGTGCGGTCCCCCAACGAACTGGTTGCGACTAAGGTAGGATCCCACTACTGAAACAAATGGTTGTAAAATCAGGGACTACCTACAAAACAATTATTCTGTAGGACAGGACAGGGAGGCAAGGAGCGAATAGTCAGAACATAATAATAAGTCTTCATCAAGTCTTCAGTTCATTTTTTATTCTTATTTCCTAGTGTTTATTCTGCTGATAAATGGCATGCGTGCTAAGCAAAAAAATATGCAGCTTTAACAACACAAGTCAATAAACAACAGCAAAAAACCACTGCAGGAAGTTGAGAATCAAAAATATATTGATTATTATTTTCTGTCCAATTGTTAATGGGGATGCTGTTCAACAAGAATGCTGGAAATAAAACTGACCGTTGCAGTGTCAATATATTTGTGAAGATATCTCTCTTAAAGCCTCCACTGTTGTTTTGTTTCATTTAACCATAATATATATATATATAGCAAAATAACAAAATCATAAACGTTGAAGTCTAAGTCGAAAATCTTATTGCTGGGATCTCTTAAATTGAGAAGTGCAAACACAGAATATTATTATGGATTTATTCTCCTTTCATCAAACAGCATTGGCAACCTGGGGGAAAATAAAGATTTCTGATGACGTGACATATCAAAGTAATAAACAAATAAAAGGATGAATAATATCAACCACTCACACTGGCAAAATTGGCTAGAGGAAGATAAATGTTACCAGACATTCTGCATTACTTACTTAAAGGTATGTCACGAGATGGAAATGAACACTTCAGACTGTTTTAAAAGCACAGAGCTGTGTCTTGTACCTTTTTTGTAGCCTCTGTTTATAGAATAACAATCTCACCAAACAGAATATAGCAACGTATTGCAGTGCTTTTAGGCATACTTAATAGGAATAAGCACACGGAGGACAGGGTACGCTCAGTGGTTGCCAGGACTCTAAGGCTACTCTTTAGTGATCTATCAAACTTATTTTATTTTTTTTTATTTATTTATTTATTTGCAAAGTTGACTGGGTCTGTGAACTTTTAGTTTATTTCCCATAATGCTTAAAAGATTCTAGAACATGGCACTTAGAGTCTCATCCTGCTACAGAACCTGTTTGGTTTAGTGGTTAAGACTAGTGCAAACACCTTTTGAAAAACCTTGCCAAAAAAAAACCCCACAGTTCTTCAAGGATTTTTCCAGCCAGTTCCCAGAAGCTTAAAATTGTCTCAGTGGCACAGAACAAAACCTATTGGTTTGCCCTACAGAGGAGAGATTTAACAGAGAGTATACAAAGGTGGATTCTCTCTTCATTCAGAATTGCCTTGACAGAATATACCTAGGTTACATGACTAAGAATGAGAGGCATTATTTTATTGCAAATAAATTGGTACTTAAGACTCCAGATGTGGGGTACTAAAATCTGGATGATTATTAAAGGGCAACAATGATGACAAAATATTGACGAATGTATCTTTTCTTTTATGTACACTGAAAGCATTTGCACCAAGACAAATTCCTTGGGTGTCCAATCATAGAATTCTATTCTATTCTAAAGTAGTGGAATTTTAATATGATAGGTTTGCTTTTGTAATATTTAATATGATAGGTTGCTGCTTCCACCATCTTCTGAGATAACAGCACTGGCAGTATTTTAGCAACTCTTACAAGGCTTCACTTTTCTTATGCTGTTTATTCTGAAGACAGATGCACATCAAACAAGCATGTGAATTTTGTTTTTCTGAATGCTCTGACACTTGGTGAGATTGTGATCCATCATCACATGTTGAAACCCTTGAAGATCACAGATCTTCTGAGTCATGATCCCCAGATGAAGATTAGCAGAGATGGTCTGCAAGAAAGGTCAGTTCTTTGAAAAACAGCAGAAGATTCACTGAGAATATTCTTTCTGTGATTGTACTGATCCTTACAGAAAGTATGGAGACTGCAAGGCTAACTACACAAAAATGTTTATAAAAAATATAGATATAGAACTTTTGCTTAAAGCAACAACAAAATCCAAAACCAAGAATCCATGGACAAAATAATAATTTATAGCTGGAGGCTTAAATGTAGTTAATAAGAATATGACCCTTGGGCTAATGATAGAGCCTATTTCCAATGAAGCATTCATAGGATGTGTCCACTAATATGCTTTGCTTTTGATTTGAAATTTAAGTCTCAGCCTGGTTAGAAAAGCAAGGATGAATGAAGAATTTTCAACTCATAGCTAAACAATGCATAACTATATCTGATATATTTTCCATTTTAATGAGAATTATCTATAAGTTTGCACTAGGTGCACACACTTTAATTGATGCAATCATTAAATTCATTTAATCAGTTTCAATAATCATGGCAGTCATTTGAATCCAAATAAATTCTATTTGGTAAGATACCAAGTTGGGCTTCTTTCTTTAGGTTACTTTTAATGACTGTTTGAAAAAAAGATAAAAAAAAAAGATTCAATAAAGTACTTTTTTCATCTTCCAAAAGTGAGGATTAGTGGGATGTTGACTTATTAAACTGCAAATTCTATCTGCCACTGCCTATATCAAATGAATTAAATTAAAACATATTTTAATATAATTAAATGATGAAAATAAAAGAGCCATATGAAAACTTATTGAGAAATTTTAGTAAGCCTGAATATGAACTGCGAAACTTATCATGCCAAATTAAATTTTCCCGAAAGCCATCACTTTGCTAAACAAATAATTCCCTCAACACTGTTCAACTATTTACAAAGTGTACACTACTATTACTGTTAATCTTTTCATCACTCCTTATCACCCATCCCCTCCCACTTGTGACTATAACTTTGTTGCTTGTATCCTCTGTTTTCTAATATGATTTGATGTTGATTGTACCCTATGACTATCATTAAGTGTTGTACATTATGATTCTTGATTCTTAACGTATGTTCCTTCTTTATGTATACTGAGAGTATTTACACCAAGACAAATTCCTTGTGTGTCCAATCACACTTGGCCAATAAAGTATTCTATTCTATTCTAAAAAGATATATCTCCACAAAACACATATATTAAGAGCCATGGTGGTGCAGTGGTTAGAGTGCAGTGCTGCAGGCTACTTCTGCTGGTTGCTGATTGCCAGCAGTTCAGCAGTTCAAGTCCCACCAATTCAAGGTTGACTCAGCCTTCCATCCTTCCGAGGTTGGTAAAATGGGGACCCAGATTGTTGGGGGCAATATGCTGATTCTGTAAACTGCTTAGAGAGGGCTGTAGAAGCACTGTGAAGCAGTATATAAGTCCAAGTGCTATTGCTATTGATATATATTCAATTGTAATATCAGTCTTATTAAAAGCAAAATTATGACTTTATAAAGCCAGACAGATATATCTATCTATAGATAGTCCTCAATTTAAGTAGGAACCGGAACTTCAATTGCTAATGAAGTTTTTAAGTGGGTTGCACCCAGTTGTATGACTTTTTTTTTTTTTTTGCCATAGTTGTTAAATGAGTGAATTTGATTTTGATTGTCAAAAGCCCTCTGGGATGGTCCTGAATCAGATGACCCAGGATGCTGCAACCATTGTAAACACATGATAGTTGTCAAGTGCTTGAATTTTGATTGTGTGACTGGACACATACTGCAAGAGTTGCTAAATGCAAGGATTGGTTGAGTTACTTTTTTCAGTGTTGTTATAACTTGGAATAGTTATTAAATGTATTGTCATAAGTCAATAACTACCACCACTCTCTCTCTCCTTCCCTCCCTTCCTCCATCCTTCCATCCTTTCATTATCTATCTATCTATCTATCTATCTATCTATCTATCTATCTATCTATCTATCTATCTATCTATCTATCTAGGATTAGGTTAATTTGCACTCCAATTTAATCTATTCAACCCACAGTAATAAGTATTCTTCCAACCTTTTAAACTTTAAAGCCATGTCACATTGATAAGCATGACAACTTGACCCATGCTTTCAAATAGTTCACCTCTGGTCAAACAGATGAATAAATCATTGGTGATAGAATTACCAATTTCTGTACTCCATCAGAAATTGTTGATAAATGATTTTCATTTTTAATGCTTTTCCTTACTTGGGACGGCACAATTTTATAGCATCCCTGAAGAATTCTAAAACCTGTCCTCATTAGTGGCATATCTGCACAACACATTTGGATGATGCTAGAAGAGAATATAATCCACTAGCGAAAATATGTGGGTAGTTAGTCCTTTAAACATAAGTTAAACAAGGAAGATAACAAATAAAACATAGAAGAGAATAGTCTGAGTGGTACAGCTCTTTATATCAACTCCCTTGAGTCAAACTCTAGTCCTGACTACATGGAAATACTTAAGTGATTTACTTCGCATCAATATTATCAGAATGGGATATGCAATCCACTTTACCTTAATAGGTAAAGAACTGTTTTCCCTTTTTGGGGAAGAGGGAAGTCAGCCCAGGGTGCCTAAGTGCTGCCATCTACTAGGTAGATAGGTAGATATGTAGGTGATGACAAAAGTAGAGCATTTTAATTTATTTTAATGATGCTTATAAACTTTATCAGTGTGATTCCTGTCCATGTCCCTTTTTTTCAAAAATTACATCCAACTCCTCATTATGTCTACAGAAATACAATGGAACAATATGCATTGCTGTGCGCATATTGAAATGTGTGCAAATTGCACAAATTCTTCATGTAAACATATGAACAACACCTGCATGACAAAAGCCTGAGCAATGAAGGTGTCAGTATATAACGAGGTTATGCCTTGCCTATTATAGATGGTGCATATTCACCATAATGTAGGTTGTAAATATATTTATAATCGTTATGAAAACAAAATATAAGGAGTGCAAATTAGATAAGCTTATATTAAAATGCAAAGCAAGTGGCTTTTCATATATTAAACTTGGTAATGGCTAACAGGCTTAATACAGTCTTCAATTTGCTATGACATGGCACAGTAGACCCCTTTACACATTATAAAGGCAAATCACATGCCATTATTAATGATGCTTCATTGTTATTGTGTAAACCTGACTCTATTATCTAATAAAGAAAGATGTTTCCTAGTAAACCCCAATGACTTATACCATTCACTCTTATCTCTATCTCACAAGGTACAATCGAGCCATCCGCTCATTATGACAGAACACCAATGCAGGCAAAGTTCCACCCACCTTTTTCAGAGAAGGTGTCTAGAGGACAAACAACATAGATTACAAGAAGAATTTGGAGTTTCCTTAGCATGAAGCTCTTTCCTTTGTCTCTTCCTCTCCCTTTCCTTCTGTGTCTGTCTGTATATCTGTCTCTGTCTATCAGAGTGGCCAATATAATTGTACAACTATTTTTTTTACTATCAATTTAATATTTATTCACATTAGAACATAGAATAATAGGAGTGGAGGTGACCTTGAAGGAGAGGAATGGTGGAACAGTGGTCAGAATTAATGTGGGATTCTAAATTTCACTTCACATGCACACGTACAGCACTCAAAGATCACCCTCAGTGAGTTGAGCTGTTTTTTAGCTTAGCTGAGGTGTGGCAATCCATTCTACTGCGTGAATCAGCTGAGCTAAAAATCAATGGAATAAAGGACGGGAAAGAGCAGGAGTGAGTGGGCAGGGCCAGCCAGAGCTGGTATTTGCTGGTTTTCTGAACTGGTCAAAATTACCACAACCAGTAAACCAGAACTGGTCCAAACTGGCTGAATACCACCTCTGGTTAGAATGAGGAATTGCAGACTAATTCTGCCAACTAGCAGAAATTTGATTCTCACCAGCTCAAGCCTTCCAACCTTCATTAAAAAGAGGATGCTGACTCTGTAAACCACTTAGAGAAGGCTGTAAAGCACTGTGAAGTGGTATATAAGTCTAAGTGCTATTGCTTGGGAAGGAGGGAAGGAAGGAAGGAAGGAAGGAAGGAAGGAAGGAAGGAAGGAAGGAAGGAAGGAAGGAAGGAAGGAAGGAAGGAAGGAAGGAAGGAAGGAAGGATGGATTTGGATTTTCCATAGCATGAAGGTCTTTCCTTTGTAAACCACTTAAATAGTCTTTCAGGACCAGCTCCTTGCCAAAACTATGGTCACAATCCAGAGTCATCCCCATCTTCAAAAAGGGAGACCCCAGACTAGTTGAAAATTACAGACCAATCTCTTTATGCTGCGTCACCTGTAAAGTCATGGAATCAATTATTAACCAATCCATCATCCTCCATTTAGAAACAAACAACCTACTCTCTAATAAACAATTTGGTTTTAGGAAAAAAACTGTCATGTAATCTGCAACTCTTACATTGCAAAAACATATGGACTACACAACTCGATCAGGGCAAAGCAATAGATGCAATCTACATAGACTTCTGTAAAGCCTTTGATGCAGTGGTACATGACAAACTATTCCTAAAACTAAAATCTTATAGTATCTCTGGACACCTGCATAACTGGATAGAAGCATTCCTGTCAAACAGACATCAAATAGTCAAAATTGGGAGAGTCCTATCAAATTCTATACCTGTCAACAGTGGTGTCTCCCAAGACAGTGTTTTGGGACCAACTCGCTTCATACTCTACATAAATGACCTCTGTGATCATATCAAGAGCAACTGTGTACTCTTCGCTGATGATGTAAAACTATTCAACACCACAGAAAATACCGCTACCCTTCAAAAAGACCTTGACCACGTATCAGAATGGTCAAACAAATGGCAACTTCAGATCTCAATAAATAAATGCTCTGTCCTACATATTGGCAAAAAAAATCAGAAAATAAAATACAGGCTGAATAGTCAAGACCTTGTTGATGACCCAAACTCTGTAAAGTATCTTGGAGTACTCATCTCAAATGACCTAAGTGCTAGAGCCCACTGTAACTACATAGCCAAAAAGGCGCTAAGAGTTGTTAACCTAATCTTATGTAGCTTTTTCTCTGGTAATATTACACTAATAATTAGAGCATACAAAATATTTGCTAGACCAATACTCGAATACAGCTCATCAGTCTGGAACCCACATTACGTATCTGATATTAACACAGTTGAGAAAGTCCAGAAATATTTTACAAGAAGAGTTCTTCATTCCTCTACTCATTGCAGAATACCATATGCCACCAGACTTGAAATTCTAGACCTTGAAAACCTAGAACTATGCCGCCTTCAGGTCTGATCTAAGTATAGTATATAAAATCATACATTGCAATGTCCTACCTGTCAATGAATACTTCACCTTCAACCATAACAACACAAGAGCAAACAATAGATACAAACTCAAGGTTAATCGCACCAGACTTGACTGCAGGAAATATGACTTCAGCAGCAGAGTGGTCAATGTCTGGAATACTCTACCTGACTCTGTGGTTTCTTCCCCAAACCCCAAAAATTTTAACCTTAGACTGTCTACTATTGACCTCACCCCTTTCCTAAGAGTCTGTAGGGGGCGTGCACAAGCGCACCAAAGTGCCTACCGTCCCTGTCCTATTGTTTCTTTTATATTTTATATTTTATTTTTCTTATATGTATCCATGTATTCATAACTATGTTTTACTTACACCTATTATCTTGTAAGCAATTGACAAATAAATAAAAATAAAAAAGATAGGGATCTAAAGCACTGTGAAGCAGTATATAAATCTAGGTGCTGGTGCTATCATCTAATCCAACCCGCTGCTTCAGCAAGAAACCCTATACCACTCCAGACAAATGGCTATCCAGTCTCTTCTTAAAAACCTCCAGTAATGGAGTACCCACAACTTCTAAAGACAAGCCAGTCCACTGATCAATTGTTTTCATTATCAGGAAATTTCTCCTTAGATGTAAAATGGATCTCAAGCTGCCTCCTATTATTTCTTTTTCTTCTCTCAGGTGCTTTGGAGAATAGATTGACACTCTCACCTCTCTGCCAGCCCTCAAGTATGGAAAACTGCTATCATATCATTAAAATATTGACTTTACTTATAATAATTACATGAAATTAATTGTTTTAGTTGATTGAGTTTTAGCTTTCTCAAGTGATATGTAGATGTAATGCAGACAAATTTTATTTTACCTTGATTATTTACCAGCTTAGCTATCCTATTGTAATATAGGTAAATAAGAATGAAAATGCAATGCCACTAGTACATCAAAATCAAAACATTAAAAAAAAAAACAGTATAGCAAGCAAGTCAAGTATAACCACCAGCCGTGAGAATCCAGTGATTTTGTGAACTTCCAGCATTTTCCAGAATTGATGGAAAAATAGTTGGTTAATTTGCACTATTGTCTTGAAGAACTTCCCCCTTAAGCCACAAATTCAGGGAGCATGGTGTGTAGTAGGTTACAAAGGGACATCTACAGCCTACAGATGGTCTATTGCTACAGGTTTTCATTTAAGTCTAAACAAATAAACCATTCATTTGGGGCAGAGTTGTTAATAGACTTTACTGCATTGTGAAGTGTTGGTAGATGACTTTCAATGTTAGTGCTCTTTCTCATTTAGAACTTTAGAACTTAGAGAAGCATCACCCCAGCCATCCCTGAAGCATTCCTTCCTCATTAGTAGCATATTTGTGCAACACATTTCACTGATGTGAAGATAATATTAATCACTAGAGAGGAGGCTATCACAGTCAGACTCTGAAAAGATAATCTAAAGAAAGAACATAGAAACAAAAACATAGCAGATTGCAGAGGTACACACATTTGTATAAAGGTACATACATTTGTATAAATATTCCCTGGAGTCAAGTTTTTTGAAAACTGCATGGGAACATCCACGTTGTGGCAGCAATAAAGAACTATCTCTCGGATTTTTTTTAAAAAAAGATATTACCCATCTAGGTCTCACCTTGCCTACTTAGCATTACGAGAGAGAGAGAGAGAGAGAGAGAGAAAGAGAGAGAGGGAGGGAGGGAGGGAGGGAGGGAGGGAGGGAGGAGAAGGAGGAAGAGAAGAAGAAATCAGCCAAAGTTGACTAAGTACTGTTACCTGCTCTTGATGCATAGGTGAATGATAAATGATAGCTAAAGAGCTAAATAGATGTGTCCCACTGAATTATTTTATTTTATTGAATTGAATTAAATTAAATTAAATTGCCTATCCATAAAAAACAAGTATACTTGCCTGCTTATCGTAGAAGAGAATCAAAATAATCTCAAAATAAATAAGCACACTGATCCAATTAAAGCTTTTTAAAAACAGGATGGAAGGTATGAAACTAATGTTATAAAAACTTTATAATGGTTCATTTTTTAAAAATATGAAAATGCTAATTAAAATATTTACAAATGCTATATTGTATATTAATGGTCCATTATTACCAATCAGGGTTTGGTTTATCTTTTTATGTTTATTCTGGGGTGAATCTACTGCCCTCTAAATCCAAATACTTGATATACTGATAAATTTCAAATATTGCTAATATAAACCATATTATGCCTAGATGAGAATATGTTTGTAAGTAAATAAGAACTCTTTTTTTAAAGAGCACATTAGAAATTCAACAATGGCTCCCAATATCCATTCTCAGAAAAAAACAGTGCAACATGTGTCCCAAAAGATGATGACATAGATAAATCTCCAAGTGGCCTCAATGACTCTCTAAAAGAATGCAAATGACCAGCTGTCTGCAAGGAGTATAAATCCTTCCCATTCCCCTCCATCCAATCAGAGCTGAAGAAGCTTCTTGGATGAGAAAAAAAAAATCCAGAAAATCAAGTTACCTCTTGAAAAAAGCACCTTGGGACAACCATGACCTGAATGATGGAGAATCTCCATAGATAGTGCAAAATTTGAAGGTTGCTGATGCTTTGATATATCCAAAAATTGCTTCTCTGCGCAGTGATACCTAAGATATGAGAGATTACTAAATGTTCTCCCTTTTCTCAGTCTCCTGAAATTGCTGCTAACTTCTAATGCCTGTGGAGATGTTATAGAGAATAATATCCCATTCTGTATATTACATGCTGAAGTTCAGGGCATTCTGAAGGTATTGCAAGAAAGATTTTCTGATGAACTTTTTTTTTCCAGTGTAGAATTCATTGCAAGTGACTGAACACTCTAGCATTAAAGAACTATTTCCTACACTCTTCAAAATTGCTTTCTGCTCTGTTGGTCTTACGAATGTGACCATCTGTACTGCTGAAAGCAATTGGTAAGTGCAGTTTCCTTTTAAGGGAAAAACAGTAAATAAATAGCATATATTTTATCCTCTACCTTTTCAAGGATCCATCCTTTCTCCAGCCAAGCATTCTGAGGGATTTCCTCATTCAGCTTCGAGACATTACTTATGAAGTTTAGATACTGGAACAATGCTAAACATTAGAAAGGGAAAAGGAAAAGAGAGCTGTTATTTTCTGAAATGTGGCCATATGTATTCACAACAAGTTCTGTGGGAAGTTTGTCATAGTAAGATTACCTTATTATATTGATATGTATATACATAATTTATCTCTCTCTCTCTCTCACTCTCTCTCTCTGTGCATAGATATAGATGATATATAAATAGGTAGAAATGATAGAGATATAGATGAGATAGTGATAGAGATAGCAATTGTGATAGAAATAGAAATAGATAGAGATTGTGATGTCCTGGGACGTGGCATAAAGGCAACACAGTCAGATAATCAATAGCTTTATTAGCTCCAACTTTGCCCCCAATGTCCTGGTTACCTTCTGGCTGGAGAAAAATTCTACTAGAAACAGCCATTGGCTGCAGAGAATCAAGTTCAAAATGTAGTCAACAAAAACTAACTGTAAGTTCAATCAAGGAAAAATAAGGTAATTGGTCTGACAGGGCAGGAGCAAGAATTCCAGATGTGAAGGTATGGCAATAACTCACACAGTTGGGAAGATGCCAGGAGCACAGATATGCAAAGTCAACACAAGATAAATTCACATTTGCTCCCAGCAGCTGCTGCACTCAGCATACATCTCTTTTAAACTCTCTTCCCAGCTGTGGATAATGAAAGGAATCAGGGCCCTTTCCTTCCCCATAAGCCATGCAACCCATGTTGCTTTCTTCTCCGTTCCTCCCTGCGTGCCCTAGGATGAAGAGGTGGTGGGCCTGAGTTTTCCTCTGGACTCTCTCCCCTTTATTCTACTTCTTCCCTGCTCTGCCCAGCCAGACTTTGCCATTCCCCAGTTTCGTCCACAGCCAATGGAGCCACTCTCCCACTCCCTGTCAGCTGTTCGTCTTCCTCCTCAGATTCAGACTCCGACAGGGGCATGATAGAGATAGAGCTATACATACACATTCTTCGACTTACAATTCATTTAGTGACCTTTGAAGGAACAGTGGGATTGGAAAAAAGTCACTTATGTTCATTTTTCACACTTATGACTGTTTCAGCATCCCCATGGTCATAGTATCAAAATTCAGATGCTAGGGAAGTGACTCATCTTTATGACGGCTGCATTGTCCTGAGGTCCCGTGTTCACCTTCTGTGATCTTTTGACAAGCAAGGTCAATGGGGAAACCAGATTCACTTAACAACCAGGTTACTAACTTAACATCTTCAGTGATTCACTTAAGAACTGAAAAGTACTACAAAATGGGGCAAAACTCACTTAACAAATGTTTCACTTAACAAGTGTTGGACTCAATTGTGGTCATAAGTCAAGGACTACCTGTACACACACACGCACACACACAGAGAGAGAAAGAAATTGTGCATATATATTATAATCTGAGGCAGAAAGAAACTCTGACAGGCTTTCAAAACACTGTTATTTTACCATAAAAAATAAAATAAAATGAAGAACACACCTGGAATCCCTATTGCTTGTTGCCTATTTTGAAAGGTTGATAAATGGATCTTTAATCTTCTACTTTTTCTGTTGTTTAACATTAAATGAAGCTGCTGGGAAATGTTATCCATCAATATTAGATAAGGTGGGAGGAAATGATACCTAGTTCTTTATTAGCGCCAAGGGACAAACTATTAATAGAAGTCTTGTTATGATGGCTGGAAGTTCTCATTATCTAGATGGGAGAAGCCAAACTCAAGTTCTTTTATATAGCTGGGTTCTCAGCTACTTCCAGGACTATCTTTTAAATTCAAATCATGATAAATATTATAGAGAAGAAATTGAATTTGAGACTTTTCTTGGAATTTATGGATTAAAATGGACTTTTTTTCCTATCTTTTTGTTGGTATACCAGTTTCAGTCCCACATGGAGTTAATGAGAATAAAATGGCACATGTGCCAATCATCATCAGCATATTATGTGTGTGCTTAATGTCCTACATGGGTTGCCTGCATGGGATTATCCATAAAATTCAGAAAGCAGATTTTGGCCTACTGAGGGGCAAATGACATAGGTTTTGTTATTTGTTAACTAACATGGCGACTTTGCATTTTAATTTGATTTATTTTCTCTCTTTTTTAAAATGATGTTCAGGTTTATTAGCTTTTAACATTCCTAAACTTATAAACACGCTGGAGACAAGATCCAGGTAAGAAAAAGTTTGTTAGTACAAATTGAGGTCCGATTTATCTCTTTTGTGAACTCCAAACAACCTTTTTTTCTTATAATTTATACTTTCTGATATCAGATCTCATCCTAAATGAACATGTGTGATATTGTGGGATGCAAATATGTAACATATATGATATGAGCCAGTACTATGTAGCAGCTGACAAAAAAGCCAACAAAGTTCTAGGCTGCATAAACAGAGAGATAAAATCAAGATCACATGAAGTGTTAATACCACTTTATAAAGCCTTGGTAAGGGCACACTTGGAACACTGCATCCAGTTTTGGTCACCACAATGTAAACAAAGATGTTGAGACTCTAGAAAGAGGGCAACAAAAATGATAAGCGGACTCGAGCTGTAACATATGAAGAATGGTTGCAGGAACTGGGTATGTCTAGTTTAATGAAAAGAAAAGAAGGACTAGGGGAGACATGATAAGAGTGTTCCAATATCTCAGGGGCTACCACAAAGAAGAGGGAGTCAAGCTATTCTCCAAAGCACCTGAGGGCAGGACAAGAAGCAATGGGTGGAAACTAATCAAGGAGAGAAGCAACCTAGAACTGAGGAGAAATTACCTGACAGTGAGAACAATTAATCAGTGGAACAACTTGCCTCCAGAAGTTGTGAATGCTCCAACACTGGAAGTTTTTAAGAAGATGTTGGACAGACATTTGTCTGAAGTGGTGTAGGGTTTCCTGCTTAATCAGGGGGTTGGACAAGAAGACCTTCAAGGTCCCTTCCAACTCTGATATTCTATTCTATTCTATTCTATTCTATTCTATTCTATTCTATTCTATTCTATTCTATTCTATTCTATTCTATTCTATTCCATTCCATTCTATTCTATTCTAACATGTTTGACTCCATGTAACTCATTTCCTATGCAAAGGGGAGGTTACTTTTATCCTGTCCAATCAATTTTCCTCTTGCACTTTCTTTGTTGCATTGACTATAATAAGGACTGAAACATGGCACTTGAGGTACTCTCTTTGTTTGTCATAAAGAGATCCCATTTTATCAGTGTTAGGGTAATAAATAAAGGAAAGAAGAAAAATATATTATAGCATTATATAGAAGTATTTATCACTCTATATAGGCATGTCTTGTCTTGACGTTAGGCAGTTGTTTTCTTATATATATGTAAAAGTATTTATCTCTATAGAGAATATTTATTTAACCTTTCACTAGTGTAAAACTAATAATAACACATGCCTGCAATTAGTTACATCTCTCTCATATGAAGACACATGATTATCCCATCTAAATCAATCTGAATGGAACATACTCCCTGGGAATGTAACTCCCTACATCTGGAGCAATGTACCTCTTCTGAAGTATGCTGTTAATAGCCCTCTTAAATGGTAAATTGTGATCGATTAACAGACAATAGGACAAAGGATACTGAAAGATAAACAAGTGCCAGGAGGACATTTGTCGTTTTGCAGGAAAGATGTAAATCTAACTTAGAGTGTTTTACCATGCAGTTACTCTACTTCTAAAAGAATCTTAAGGTATAAGAAGAGTTACTTTCACCTATATGCTTTGTAACTTTCCTCACATATCTGTGTGTATGAGAGGAGAGGTTTTATCCTTTTATTGATCAATAAAAGTTAGATTTTGTTCTTCAAAGCCTCTGCTTAAGTTCATTTTTGGCACATTGTGATCTTAAGTTATAGCTGAACCTTACATTTGGCGCACAAATGTGGGGCTTGGAGGCATCATTCCTTCAAGATAGCTGCATTCAGCACCTTACAAGCCGAACCCCTTTTGAGGCTCGGCAGGCCTTCACAACGGTGGACAGAAGAAACCAGCAAGGACCAGTGACGAAGTCAAGAGCGCTCCCGGTAAGATTAAACCGGTGATTTCGACCTGGTCTTACGTTGGCAAATTCTGCTTCCATCTGAACCTGAATGCCCAAAAGAGGCTTGAACCGGGGATTGGGGAAGATTGCAATCTCCTAGGTAAGTAAAGAATTTTTTTAGGGGGGATGAAGTGGGAAGTGTTGCCTTGTGTGTGCATGAATGAGATAAAGGAAATTCCTCAGAGGTTTGCCTTCAAAATGAATGAGGAGACCCAATTTGCATTTCTGATTATTCGCGAGAAGATCAGCCAGAGCGGGTCACTTTGAAAGGAGTGTGACTGGTGGAATAAAATAAAAGTTTGAGATTTTGGGGGGAGGTCTGACTCAAACTCCGAGCCTGAGGGGAGGGTCGATAAATTCCTTAAAGAAAGAGGAAGAGTTGGTCAGAGCCCAAGCAAACAGAGATCCTGAGAAATTCCTCCATTGAGAGATCCCTTTAAGAAACTTGAAAAGGTCCGAGAAAACCCTGAGGAGAAGGGTGAGCTCTGCCACACTCCGAGCTAACTCCAAGCCCGAGAAATTCCTAGGGAGAGATTCCCTATGAAGAGTTCTGGTCAGACTCCAAATCTACAAGCCTGAAACATCCCATCAAAAAAATGGGCAGCCGAACTGGTAGCCTGTTTGGAATGAAGAAACCGTGTTCCCCTCTGAACTATGAACATTGGGACACGTTAAAACATATTGTAACAATCTAAGTTTTTTAAAGAAAAAGAAAAGCAGAATTCAAACTTGCTCATGAGGGCCCTGGCAAATGATATCTGAATGAAGGTCTCTATATATCTTGGATCTTTAAAAATTAAGCCTGCTGGGAGATCCAAAACTAGAAAGAGAAAACAGGGTGGGGGCTGCCTGAGCCTCGACTTCTCCTTTTTAGGGGAATTTTCCTGCCCCTTTTAAATTTTTTTTAATCTTTTCTTTTCCTATAGAATGATAAATACTTCTACATAATGCTATAATATATTTTTCTTCTTCCCTTTATTTATTACCCTAACATCAGGGTACCTTAATAAACTGCTTTTACATGATCTTCTGACTTAATTGCTTATTGGGAAGGTAAACTCAGGCAGAACCTAGGGCCAGATTTGGCTTTCACTACACTTTTTTTGAGTTGGTACCAAGTTACATCTAGGACCATTTTCTTTAACTAGGACAAAGTTATCTGGTTCATTTATTATGGAGAAAGATGTTTGTATCCTGCATTTTTGTGATGTTGCAGAAGAAGAATTCAAGATATATTGTTTCTCCATAATGGTTCCAAATTTGTGGTATGGCCTGTCTTTGAATATTGGGCCTGACCCCAGTGTAATGGTCTTCTGGAAAACTAAATTGTTCCAGAGGGCTTTTGGTGGTTGAAATCTAATGGAAGCAGATGAAGTTAATGGATTATACTAAATCCCTTTAAAATGAGATACTAGGACAACAGAAACATTTATAAAACTAATATATATTCAGGAATTGATTCCAGTAGAAAATGAAATAATCAGAGGCAATAGATCAGCTCTAAAAGAGATTCTAGGCACAGATGAAAAACCCACTCAACTATTTAAAGCTGTAGGGAAAAAGAAAATTACATTTCTATGTATTAACATCTCTATATTAACAAATATTGAGCAAGACTGCATGCTCCAGATATTAGAAAAGATTAGAAAAGAAAAAGTATAGATTATTGATCCACTGTACATAGAAAGGAAGTACACTATAGTGATTAAACTGTGCCATTGGTACTAGGAAGTTTCAGGTTCTAATCCACCATCAAAGATACCTGGGTAATTTGGGGGCAGTCATTTTCTCTCAGCCCAAACCCCATTTCACAGGGCTATTGTTTTGGATCAAAGAGGAGGAGGAAAATATGTTCTCCGCCTTGAGTTATTTGTAAAAATAATAAAGATGGGATTTAAATGAAATAAATAAATGTTCAACATTTATGTAAAGCCGCTGGGTGAGATCATCCGTGGCTTCGGGGTGGAGTTCCATCAGTACGCTGATGATACTCAGCTGTACATCTCCACCCCGGGCCACCCCAACGAAGCCGTCGAAGTGATGTCCCGGTGCCTGGAGGCCGTGCGGAGTTGGATGGGTCATAACAGGCTTCGTCTCAACCCGACCAAAACCGAGTGGCTGTGGTTTCCTGCGCCCAGATACAGCCAGCTGGTTCCTTCGCTGGCCGTGGGGGGAGAGGTTTTGACCCCCGTGGAAAGGGCGCGCAACTTGGGTGTCCTCCTGGACGTACGGCTGTCTTTAGAAGAACACATTGCAGCCGTCGCCAGGGGGGCTTTTTATCAGATCCGTCTGATCTACCAGTTGCGGCCCTTTCTGGATCTGGGCGCACTTCGCACAGTCACTTCCGCCCTCGTTATCTCCCGCCTGGATTATTGCAATGCTCTCTACATGAGGCTCCCCTTGAAGAGTCTCTGGAGGTTACAGTTAGTCCAGAATGCAGCCGCGCGGGTGATCGTGGGTGCCCCTCGGAGCTCCCACGTTACACCGCTTCTCCGCAGGCTGCACTGGCTTCCTGTGGCCTTCCGGATTCGATTCAAGGTGGTACTGATGGTATTTAAAGTGCTCCATGGCTCGGGACCTGGGTATCTACGGGACCGCCTACTGCCATCGTCAACCTCCCGCCGCCCAGTACGCTCCCACAGGGTTGCCCTCCTTGGGGTACCGCCGCCCGGCCGTTGTCGGCTGACAGCTCCGAGAGTTCGGGCTTTCTCTGTGGGAGCTCCCTCCCTATGGAATGATCTCCCCCCGGAGATACGAGCCATGACGGATATTCTGACCTTCCGGCGCGCAGTTAAAACCCTATTTTTTAGACAGGCCGGCCTGGCCCAGTAATCAGGTTCTGGTTTTAAACTTCATTTGGTTTTAATAATTAATTTTTAAATTTTTAATTAGATCCCTGATTTTACATTGTTAAATTTAATTTTGATGGGATACAACCGGAACAACTGCGTTTAATATATTTTTAATTGTATTTATAATATATTTATTGTGTGTTTTTAGTAGGCTGTACACCGCCCTGAGTCCCTTTTTGGGAGAGGGAGCGGTATAAAAATATGATAAAATAAATAAATAAATAAATAAAATAAATAAGACATACTAAAAAAAGCAAGATAAATAAAACAGATGCCTACAAATTATAGATTTTAAGATTTAAGAACCATGAACAGCTTGAAAAAAAAATAATCAATCAATCGGTCCTGAACCAAATAAAGTTTTACTAGTTTATTGAGATGACGTCAGCAAGTAGAAGCTCACACACTCTGAGCAAGTGACCTGAGCAGAATGCTAAATTAGGAGAAAAAAAGATCTCATTGGTAAAGTGGAAGAAATTAGTTGATAAGACCAAAGACATCAGAGAAATTTTTTTGCATAAATTCTAAGTTAGGTCAATGTGGTAGAACTTTTTCTGATTTGTAAAATTTATTGGCTTCCCATCTTACCTCGGGATAACTGAATACATCTTGAATATATTTTTATTTAATTAAATGTATATGCCACTCATCTTACTAACAAGTGATTCTGGCTAACTATAAGTTAGTGAGTGGTGAATGTTAAGTGTACTGCAATTAGTAGGATAGAAAAATAGAATGACTATTTTAGAATATTTTTAATAAGATTTTCCTCTTTGTAGTCTTTGCAGTCAGAATGCAAGTAACTGTTTGCTGTACAAACAGTTTTTAAAACAATTAGAAGACAAACTGCTACTCCTTTTCCATTGTACCAATTCTCTCTTTTTTTTAATGATGTTATAGGTTATATAACTGCATACCAATCTAAGATGTACAGTTTGAAAACCTTTGGTAAATCTCTTTTTGCAAATCTACAGTTAACATTTAAACATTTAGTTAATAGCTCTCTGATAAGCTTGATTTATTTATCTATATTGTATACTGTGTAACCATATGGGTTTGCCATAAAATGACATTTGAAAAAGGCACTTGTTAATTGTTAATGTCCACTGAACAATGACAGCCCTCTCAGGTGGTCATAAAAGACTCACAGAGGCGTGGCTTCACCCAGACATATTCAAATGTTTAATTAAATATTTAGGAGGCAGTTAAATGGAGCCTCAAGGCCTCAGAATTTTGCCAAGTAATTTGCTCTTCAGATAGTTTGGAATCAATGTCTTCTAAGATGTCCAAGAGATGAAGGGAAAAATTAATAGGATAGTTAAACTGGCCAGAGTCCATCATGAGAAGTTCAAGCAATTCTATTTGCATGCAAATTTGCTATCTGGTGTACAAGTCATGGAGGAAGGAAGCAATGGGTTAAAGAAGTGTCTGCTTTGTGTATTGTTCTACTCCAAATCTTTCCTCTTGAAAGGAATCTCTTGAAAGTTTTCCTGCATACTTTGATGTGTAAAGATTCATAGACATTGTAAACATCTCGGGCTGTTAAATTAAATGACATTCCCTAAAGTTAATACAATTGATACCAGATTAACTTATTTCTGAATAGATATGGGCATCTCAGAGCAATTCTACATCAGTCATAGATGTGTTTATTATGAAATTTGCTCCTTTTCATTAACCTGAAATTAAATACGCATATCGTCATTTTCAGTTTGAGAAGTATGTGCAAAATAGTCTGAAAGCTACTTTTGAATTAACATAATTCAAAGGTCCCTGTTTCTTTGGGTATATAGTAGAATGATCTCATTTAAGTCAGTCTGAGAACATAAGAAACTTCAGATTTTCATTTAGTTCTGATTTAGGTCTTAGTACTATTAGGATATACATTGCTCTAAGCAACTAGAAAGCTTGATCTTTGGTAGTATGTGTGGGGGGGAAGGACTCATGATATCTCTTCCTCTCACTTTAGGGGCTTCCTGCACATGGTGCAACAACAATCCACTTGAAGGATTTTTTTTTTTTACAAAACAAAAGTAGTAACAAACTTTCCAATCCTTAGAACACATTGTAAAAGTCCATTAAGATTCCAAATGGCAATTATGTTCAAATCCGTATAACAATCTTGGCAGTACGGATCACAGCATCAAAGAAAATGAATAATCTTTTCCTTCTGTGGAAAAGATAGATAGATAGATAGATAGATAGATAGATAGATAGATAGATAGATAGATAGATAGATAGATAGATAGATAGATGATAGATAGATAGATAGATAGATAGATAGATAGATAGATAGATAGATAGATAGATAGATGATAGATAGATGATATACACAGAGAGAGATTATGATACATGATAGATGAAATAGATGACAGATAGATAGATAGATAGATAGATAGATAGATAGATAGATAGATAGATAGATAGATAGATAGATAGATAGACAGAAGACATATACAGAGAGATGATGATACATGGTAGATGAAATAGATGACAGATAGATAACAGATAGATAGATGGATGGATGGATGGATGGATGGATGGATGGATGGATGGATGGATGGATAGATGGATGGATGGATATTGTGCTATGCGCACATTTATTTCTCTTCCAAATCTGAACATTCAATTAGATGTGTGGATAATTCCATGAATCAATTGATAAGATAAGATTATCATGCAAAAAACAATAATGGAATTCATGGACTACAGATGTTTTTTTGCCCTGCATTTAAGCTGTGAAAGGTGTATAGAAAACATGTAGCTTAAGTAGCTTAATCAGCAGAAATACAAATAACAGCTTCCTGAGGTTAATTGTCATCAGTGCTTTTCCTTCTTAATCAGACAGACCAATGCTCCTTCTTCCTTTCCCAGCAATTTCTATGCTTTATATCTAGATCAAGATCAAGATATGCATCTATCTGCACATTTATTGCATTTCTGCAGAACTGTCACAGTGTGACTGAGTTCTTCTAGCACTGGAGGTATATTTAGATTTTTAAGGATAGCAATTAACTCAGAGAAACAAAATTGTGAAGGCTTTTATGGTTTTTTTTTTTTTTTTAAATTTCACTATGTGTAGTGAAATTATTTACAACAAATATTTACAACAGGTACATGCAACACAATCCTGTCTTTTATCTACTGCCAGGTTTCCTTTTGAATCTCTCTCCCAAACACTATTCCCCTCTAGTTCTCTTGCTAACTGCTATATTTCTCTCTCAGGATTTTCTTCAAAGTTCTTCCCCAGAGACTAAGACTTCATTAATGATAGCCATCATCTCCTTCCTTCTTGTCTTGGGTCTTCTGTAACCCGCTAAGTCTCTCCTTCACATCTTGGGTGATGCTGTCACCCAAGACCTCAGTCCTATAAGCCTCCATTCATATTCATTCTCAAACTTTCCTTGTAGCCACTGCATTTTACATGGTCTTTTTCTCCCTTTTCCCCCTCCCTCACTCCCTCGCTCTGTATTTTAGACTTTTTAGCCTGATTTTCAGTAACCAAGGAAGTGGGTGTTCCTCTTCTAGGGCACCATGACTGTACAACCATCTACACCAGGGGTGTCAAACTCATGTTGTCATGGCAGCATCACATGATATATCAGGACTTTTTTTCCTCTTCGCTAAACTGGGTGTGCGTGTGGCCAGCACATGATGCATTCGGCCGATGGGCCAGAAGTTTGATAGCCCTGATCTACACCAATGGGTCGACTTTCTTTACAAACACCTCACAAGTAGGGGTGGGATTCTACTGCTTCTGTCCGGCTCTGTAGAACCGGTAGCTCTGAGTAGCAACAGACACAAAACTGGTTCTATGTCTGCTGCTGTTTTGGCCCACCCACCTGCCCAGGCTCTTACCAGACCTTTGTTTCCTGCTTTTTCAACTTCAGCTGCCGCGCAAGGTATGGCTGCGGTTGAAAAAGCAGGAAAAAAGTGCTTTTTCAAACGCTGCTTCCCTGCACGCAGCGCTGCTCAGCTGTCCAGGCAGCAAGCTGACAAAGATTTACACACATGCGCAGTGTGCAGGGAAGCACATCATTAATTACCAAACCGGTAGTTAATCCTGTAGGATCCCACCCCTGCCCACAAGTCCTCTACCCTTCAGCTTCTTCTCTTCCATTCTTTATCCATTTCCCATTCCAGCACAACGGAAGCTACATAAGTTTACTGAAAACCATATGTCACATACTAGTGATGTAAGTCTACAAAAAAAGAAAAAAGCATTGTAATTTGGCTCTAAACTTTTCAGTCTTGTCTCATTGGAAGAGCCTTAAAGATTTCCTGAAATATTGTTCAGAAGTCACTTGAACATGCTTTTACTTTTTCCTTTCATGATTTTATTGCCTGCATATGGTCCTCTTCACAAAAAGAGAACCATTCTTTAAAATTTTCTGCTGCTGAGCCTCCTTAAAAGTACTGGCTTGCTTGAGGCAATATGAAAAGGCTAAAATGTGCCCGGCAGCTCTGTTGCTTAAGAGAAAGGAAAATAAAAGTCAAAGTGTAGCACTACATACCATTGCTTGGGAAAAGATATTCTCTAGAACATTGTAAAAGATGTTTCTAAAAAGATGCCTGCCAATATAGCAGGGTTTCTTTTTTCCCTTACTGATATTCTCATTCTTATTACTCAAACTGATAAATATTTATTTATTTATTTATTCATTTATTTATTTATTTTGTCAAAAGCTTACAATACAATGGAAGTAAGAATATAAGAAATAGGAACTAATAATTGGAGACAATAAATAGGACAGGGACGGTAGGCACAATTGTGCACTTTTTATTTATTTATTTATTTTTATTTTGTCAAACAATTATTAGATAAGTATAAACATGGCTATAAATACATGAAATGGATACGAATAAGAAAAAAAGAAATAATAGGACAGGGATAGTAGGCACATTTTGGTGCGCTTATGCACGCCCCCTATGCACGCCCACTTATGCATGCCTCTTATGCCCTGATATTCCATTTGCAAAAAGAGAGAGATAGAGGAGAGAAAGAGAGAGATGGAGGGAGGGAGGGAAAGAGAGGGAAACTAATATTGTGGCACAGGAAATTTATCATTTCTTTTTGTCTTTACTCAGAATCAATATTACATGGACAGAGATAATGGACGAAAAGTTGCATTATTTTCAGAAAGTCTCCCTAACCCTAACAGTTCTAGTCCAACAAAGGGGTAGAGTGCGGGATATAATGACAAAAAGTGGAAAGAGATAAATCTTGCATATGTAAGGGAGCTAAGTCAATACTTTCCCATTCTGTGCTAAGTTTTTGCTATAAAAATTTTAAAAAAGTTCTCCCTCCCTCCCTCCCCCCCTCCCTCCCTCCCTCCCTCCCTCCCAGTGAGTCAGGGAATAGTAATTGTATGTTGGGCTTTTGACAACCTACCTTGGGTCCATGGGGAGAATGTCCATAACTTCTGAATTGTTCCAAGATTCCATTTCACAATGACAAATTGTCTTTAAGATGCATAGGTTTTAGAGACTCCATCACTAGTCTCATGACTGAATGGTGCAATTCAAGCAGAGATATCACTAGTACAGTAGTAACTAATCAATTGTTCCCCTTAGTCCAACTTTAGCCGTAGGACCTCACATTCAATTATCTATGGGGAAGTGGTTTTGAAAGACTTAAGCTTCCTGGATAATAACTGCAACCCCCACAACCCGTCCTGGATTTACAGTTGGTGTCATGCTTGAAGCCAGGTGAGCATATTTTTTTAGAAGAAAACACTACTCTGTGTATCCACCCAAATCTTAATTGTATGTGGCAAGTCAGAAGCCTCATCCACAATGAAATAATCTCTGGTCCCAAAGCAACATTTAGAAGCAACAGCCAGAGACAAGGCTTGCTTAGGGTCTGATGACTGACAAGGGGGAGGCAACCAGGTAAAATTAGTTTCTGATATCGACTATAAATGATATGTTGGAATCTGGATGGGGATTAATGATACTGATAGATCGAATCAGGAAATCAACACACAGGAAGATTAAAATTATTTTTATACAAATGGGCTATAGCCATGATAGTGAACCAATGGCATGTGTGCCAGAGGTGGCACGCAGAGCCCTCTCTGTGGGCATGCACGCTGACCAGCTGGTCTTCGTGGGTGACTGAGCACCTGAAAATGGCCTGAAAAACAACCTGAAAATGGCCCCAAAATGGCAAAAAAAAAGGGCCAAAAAACAAGCATGAACACACCAGCAAGCTGGTCTTTGGGTTTCCGGCATTCCAGCACGTGTACATGCACCTGCATGCACACGTGTTCCGGTTTGGGGACTCAGTGCAGAAAAGGTTCTTCATCACTGGGCAATAGTAACAGAGCACTGCAAGTCTACTTGTGGACTTAGAACTTGTGTCACATCTTTAGCCTAGGCAATGGCTCCTGCATACCATTGTCACTTTTTTCTTCAAGGAACAGGTTCAGCTTCAATTTTGGCAAGGTAGTGGCTTGGTATTTAAGGATTGGAGGATTTTTTCCAGGTTTAGATTTTCTGTCATTTCTCTAGACAGAATCCATGCACAGTTTTGGAGTTCTCTGAGATAAGAGCTCTTGCTTAAAAGCAAGTGGCAGCTAGGAATAGGAATATCACACTGATTAATCTCTGCACAGATTTGTCTTGTATGTTGCCTCCAAGATCAAACTTTTCTCATTGTCATTTATGCTCTGGTCATTTCTCACTTGAATTACAATAAACTTCTCCAGATGGGCCTGTCCTTAAAGACCACTTGGAAACTGCAGCTAATCTAGAAAGTGACAAAACAGACAGTTTTGCACCTCAGTGGACCTACTATAAATAGCATCTATATTTTGGGAGCTGCACTGGTGACCATTGGTCAAGTGCAATACAGAGTACTATTTGTCAGCTACAAAATCCTTCATTACTCAGACAAGGATATTTATGGAATCACCTGTCTCCAATTGACTTTATGTTTCCTATAAGACTGGGCAGAATGGACATGTTTTAAGGAACTGTACCTTCTCTGTCTCTACCATTCCTACCTTTTGGACCAGCATTTCATTCCAGACTACTAGTCTACAACTCTGCGGAAGAAAGAAAAAAAGAAAGAAAGAAAGAAAGAAAGAAAGAAAGAAAGAAAGAAAGAAAGAAAGAAAGAAAGAAAGAAAGAAAGAAAGAAAGAAAGAAAGAAAGAAGAAAGAAAGGAAGGAAGGAAGGAAGGAAGTGAGAAAGTACAGAAGGGAGAAAGAAAGAAGAAAGAAAGAAAGAAAGAAAGAAAGGAAGGAAGGAAGGAAGGAAGGAAGGAAGGAAGGAAGGAAGGAAGGAAGGAAGGAAGGAAGGGACAAGAAAAGAAAGAAAGAAAGAAAGAAAGAAAGAAAGAAAGAAAGAAAGAAAGAAAGAAAGAAAGAAAGAAAGAAGGAAGAAAAAGGAAAGAAGAAAAAGAAAGAAAAAAGAAGGAAGAAGGAAGGAAGAAGAAGAAGGAAGGAAGAGAAGAAGAAAGAAGGAAAGGGGAAGAAGGAAGGAAGGAAGGAAAGAAAAACACTGTTCTTGCAAATTCTGTGGAAAATTTAAATGCTTGCATAAATGTTTGATCATTCTGTGGAAAATTTAAATGCTTGCATAAATGTTTGATCATTCTCTTTATTAACTAATGTGTTACTTTTGTCATTGTTATTTTTTTGATTTTATGATATATTTATTAAACTAGTTTATGCTTGCCTCGAGTCATTTATGACTTGTAAATAGAATTATATAAATAAAAAACATATGACATAATTCAGAATGATCTCCACAAAAAAGTTTTTATATCTCTACGTTCATTTGTAAACTCTACTTTAGGCACTAGCTGAAAGATGCTTAATGCATTCTTCTAGTCTCTTTCTGTGCATTCGTGCATATTGTGCCTAACTTTGTATCCTTTCTTTATGACCTTGCTTTTCTTTTCCCAGATATTGTATTCTTTTCCATGAGTTTCACATAAAATGCATGCATCTGACGATTATTATTATTTTAAAAAATGTTTGCTTCATTTTATCATTGTCTTTGGAAAAGGAGACAAATGCCTTAATTACATATGAACCTATGCTAAACCTTGTAAATTCAGAAGCAGTTCAGAATGTGATGCTTATTTCAGCTACCTGAATAAAATAAAATCACTATTTTCTGGCTTTCCTTGGGGTGGTGGCCACTCAAATTCCAAAATACGAATCTAAAATATTATGGAAACAGTTGCTCAGATAGAAAGCTAAATGTTTATTAAAACTATCTCTTTCACAGAGATTTTTTTTCAGAGAAGTCCTTGAGGCAACTGTATTAATATTAAATTAGAACCAGTCCTTTGACTTAAAATTGAACAGGTCAAAATTAGGTCCTTGTATTCATTAATGTTGTTTTTAAATGCATCACACTTTTTTCTCAAAAAGAAAGCAAAATAATCCTCGTTTTTGATCTGTGGCACCGAAGGGGGAAAAAAACAGTTTCAAGTATCTTCAGTTGAAACCTCAGATAATCGCTGGGTTTATATTTGCAAAAACACTGTTTAGGGGGAAAAAATGAAAATAGCATTTTATTCATAATATTCTGACATGACTGTTTTTTTAGCAAATATATTTTGCACTGCAGTTCAGAGTGCAGAGCCTGAGAACTGCACATTTGTTACATCTGCATTGACTCCAAGTAATTTTATCTATTCCTAGTTAGAAATTGAGACACAGAGAAATTTCAATCAGATCTTAGGAAAAAGTAATTCAACAGTCGATGTTTCTTTGGGTAGATATTTGGGTAGATATTAGAATAGTCTCATTTAAGTCAGTTTGAGGACATAAGAAAGTTCAAATTTTCATTCAATACTGATTTAGGTCTTAGTATTATTAGGATCTATATTTATCATGACACATCTTAAATAATTATCATTCCACTGACCTGCATAGTCATCTTCCTTGTGCCTTTTATTTTCTTGAAATTTTTCACTTTATTTTTCCTGTGGCAAAGTAGTAAATAGTGCATCTTATTCCTGTTGGTTCAAGTCTGGCAGAGGTGGTATTTAGCCAGTTCTGATAGGATCTGGAGAACTGTTAGCAGAAATTTTGAGTAGTTCAGAGAACCGGTAAATACCACCTCTGGCTGGCCCTGCCCCATCTATTCTCTGCCTCCTGAGTCCAAGCTGATCAGCTGGGTCCCTTTTTGTTGCCCTGCAAAGGAGAGCGGAGCTGGAAAGCAGGTTAGTGGGGTGGGGAGGGAATGGGGATTTTGCAGTAACCTTCCCCTGGAGTGGGGTGGAAATGGAGATTTCCCAGTATCCTGTCATGCCCACCAAACCACGCCACACCCACCCAGCCACACTACGCCCACCAAGCCACGCCCATGGAACTGGTAGTAAAAAAAAAAAATGAATACCACCACTGAAGTCTGGAATATGTCAATAGAGATTGTCAGTCATCCAGGTCTTGGTTGCCCCAAAGTGCTAAGGTAGCTCCAAGAAGCTTCTTCTGTTCTTCCATCCTCCACCACTCAGTCAGAATGGAAGAAGCTTCTTGGACGAGGAGCAAAACGTCTTCAAGGAAAAACAAAGTCCACTTGCCATGTGAAAACAAGTACCTTTGGGAGAAGTCTGAAACATACTCATTGTTTTTTCTGCTTATATCCAATAGTTCAGGTTTCCAAATGAACTAGTCTATGAATTACAAAGGAGATTATGATTTTCAGAATTGAAGCTGGGCAGATACCTTCTAGAACAAATGATCACAAACTAAATGTCAAGCTGCCAAAATTACTGTTAGTCTAGAGCTGATCAGGTCTATAGAATTCCTTCAAAAGTTGTTACCAAATTATTAAAATTTCAAATATCTATTATTCTCTTTTGCAAAACTGCATTTCATTGTAATATTTATAATAATTATTTTATATCAGATTGTGTATGAACACCCACATACAATATTCTTATTCCCCCTTTTGATGTTTGGATCCAAGGTTGAGAATTAATAACTCACATAAGAATATTCAGAAAAATGGAACAGGATAAGAGAAATTGTGTTTCAGAGTTTTAAAATAAATATTTCAATCAAAAAAATCAATTAATTATAATGTTCTTCTCTTCAGCCAAGTTGCAGCTCTCACAGCTAATTTTATTCCTGCTGTTTAGTCGCTGTTGTTTTTAGTGGCTGACAGAACTAACTACTTTTATATATTGCTCTTTTATGTTTTTGCTTTTAATTTTGACTGAATTTTACTGCAGGTTGCCATGAGAGACTCTTCGGGAGGGTCACCAACAAGTGTTAGAAATATGTAATAAATAAACTCAAGTGTGTGGCTATTTCTTAATGGAGATCCTGCAGTTAGGAGCAAATTGATTTTCAGCACTAAAAATGTTTCAAAGTTGAAATAAAAGCCATCATGTATATATTGCTCTGCTATGCACAGTTGTTCCATATACCAAAATAATGGTG
>CM042851.1:39333111-39395611 GCA_023653725.1 Bungarus multicinctus | reverse complement strand
ACATTCCAATATTTGAGGGATTGTCACAAAGAAGAAGGGCCAATCTGTTCTCCAGAGCACCTGAGGGCAAGACAAGAAGTAATGGATGGAAACTTATCAAGCAGAGGTCCAATCTAGAACTATGGAGAAATTTCCTAACAGTGAGAACAGTTCATCAGTGGAACAGCTTGCCTCCAGAAGTTGTGGGTGCTACATCAATTTTAGGAAGAGATTGGACAACCAATTTTTTGGAATAGTATAGGGTTTCCTGCTTGTACAATGGGTTGGACTAGAAGTCTTCCAAGGTCCCTTCCAACTCTGTTATTCTGTATTCTATAGTCTATCTCTTATGAGAAGCACGGAAGCATAATCTGTCAGGATCCCGGCAGTTACTCCAATTAAATCATGAGCCCCAGGCCACACTCCCAAACTACTACTACTGAGATAAGGAGAATGATGCCCAGATTTGACACATCACATTGTATATTTGAGAGTGTCAAGCTGGGAGGAGGAGGACGAGGACGAGGAGGAGGACAAGGAGGACGAGGAGGAGGAGGAGGAGGAGGAGGAGGAGGAGAGGGAGGAGGAGGAGAAGGAAAAGGAGAAGGAGGAGGAGAAGTAGTAACAGTAGTAGTTAATCACACATTTTTATTTTACTTTTTATGAATTTTAAAGGCAATGGTAATTTAACCCCAGATTAGAATTGAGTTGCATAGCCAAACAAAACTTAACCACTTGTTACTTTCCCTCATTGTATTACTACAATACATAAATACAACTATTGATAAGTAAAATAGTCCTCAGCGATGAAGAACAAAAAAAGGTAAAATCAGGGTATTTTCACAGTATATATTTACCCACTGGAACAAAAAAGAAATCTGACCAACATGATTTTTCCTAAACAAATCATGTATTCTCTGATGTTAGTGGCAAAAGCATAAGAGCAATGCACTAAAAATTCTGTCCATTCATGTGCATTCATAATTATGTATAAGTTATACTATGCCATAATGTCCTGAATTTTTAAACATTGTGCTTTTATAAGAAGTTCCATCCTAATCTATAAAAGAGAAAGTTTTGACTCTCCATCCCCACATCATTTTTAAGTTGGAATGTGTTTAGAAAAATCCCTTCTTGCTTTTCAAAATTTCCTTGTATTAATTTAACTACAGAGGTTTTCATTCAGAGTTGTTAATTGTTCTCACTGTTAGAAAGTTTCTTCTTATTTCTAGGTTGCTTCTCTCCTTGATTAATTTCCATCCATTGCTTCTTGTTCTGCCCTCAGGTGTTTTGGAGAATAGTTTGACTCTCTCTTCTTTGTGGAAGCCCCTGAGATATTGGAATACTGCTATCATGACACCCTAGTCCTTTTCACTAGACTAGACATACCCATTTCCTGCAATCTTTCTTCATCTTTCTTAGCCTCCAGGCCCTTAATCATCTTTATTGGTCCTGCACTTTTCTTTCTCCTCTCAGCTGATGTGCTTTTTTTCTTCCTCCAGCTAATTGTAGGAAGCTTTTTTTTAAACTACCGGTTTGGGTGAATCGGTCCAAACTGGTAGCATACCACCACTGAACTGTGGTCTTATGAAAGTCTTATAAAGCATTATTAATACATCATGTGATCTTGATTCTATCCCTCTGTTAATCAGTTTAGGACTACACTGGATCACCATAGCAGTTTTCTCAAGACAGATTAAAATGAATGACCCATAATTACAACAACTAAGCAAATATTCAATGTGGTTCGATTCAGATTGGATTTGATCATCCATTGAGCAGTAGGTTTTCACAGAAGCTAGTTCTGCCTTCCACTCTGATCTGTTCTATTGGTATAAAAATATTTCTAAATAAATGAAATCTGATAAATTAATCTGGAGTATATAAACAGAAATCTTAATTCTGCTATTTAATTGCTTTTTTTAGATTAAGAGAAACAGTGATGTCATTTTTTTTTGTTTGCTTGTTTATCTAGTTATTATTATGGTTCATTGCATAGTCAGCTAGATTTTCAGACTGCATTTGGCATGTTTGTCCATCTTTCCAAGGATCTAAAATTTAGAATTTAATAAAATTTAATTAATTATTAATTAATAAAATAAAATTTAAAATTTAGGCAAATGTTGTTGTTTGATGGTGTTAAAGATATAGTTTCAGGATGCAACTATTCCAAGTAAAGTTGCCTTTTTCAATTGAGTGATAGTGATTTGACAATGCAAAATATTTATAATATTTATAATCAGTGGAACAATTTTCCTCCAGAAGTTGTAAATGCTCCAACACTGGAAGTTTTTAAGAAGAGATTGGACAACCACTTGTATGAAATGGTATAGTGTTTACTGCTTAAGCAGGCGGTTGGACTAGAAGACTTCCAAGGTCCTTTCCAACTCTGTTAATTTATTCTATTCTACTCAAAAATGTTTAGACTTGATTTAACATTTTTATTCACCTCTCAAGTCCTTCTCAAGGACCTGAGATAGGCAGAAGATTTTGCTTGATATTTATTATCAGTAGTAATAAGAAAATGTATCTTCAGCGTGATTTATCAATGTCTTATTGAAATTTATTATTAGTGTTTTATAGCAACTATAGATTTTTTTTTAAATTCCAATGATTAGAGTCCTTATGTTCTTTTGTAATAAATGGTTGAAGAGTCCACATTTTTATCAGTCTTTTCAAGACTTCGGGGTATGCAAAAATTCTGCTGCTTGAACTCAAAGTAACGCATGATTAAATCAGAACTAACATTAAATGTCAGTAGTATGATGTATCTAATATTTATGACTACCTGTCAAATATTGTATGGACATTACATTTTCCCCTGCAACTTTGGGAAACTCCACTTGCACAAAGAAGAGAGATTTTCTTCTCTATCACCACCAGTAAAAAGAGAATGAAAAAGAACAATCACTCAAAACCTCTGCTTTCAATACTTTTGATTTCATGCTTTCTTAGCTTCATGAATATCAAATAGCAGTTTCAGTGGAGTTACCTAAGAAGCACTAATTATTCTCCAAAACACTGGGATTTTTTTTAAATACTATGCAGTCCATTTAAGTATATCTTTTCCCCAATGGTCCTTCATATACTCTATAATGTAGGTGATTTGGGCTTTAAATAACTATGTAAATTAGCCATCAAGGCTTTGTTAAAAGGAAGTTAAGTGTACAGCCTGCCATAGTCTTACTTTAAATGTATTCATAAGAACAGCTGTGCAAATCCTACAAAAAGGCAAGATTTTTTTACAGATGCCATTGGGAGCTAAAAAAAAGTGAGTTGAATTGAAAGGCATTGGCAGACTTTTAAACAACCCAAGAAGCTGAATTTCAACTGAAGTGCCTCATTAGATGATGTCTTTGAAAGCTCCAACTCTTTTTTTTTTTGGAGGGAGGGGGTGATTTTTAAGGAAAGCAGAGATAAGGCTCATGACAATAATAACAACAACAACAATAATAATCCCCTATGGGGTGCCATCTTGATGTGGCGGGGTGCTTAACTGCTCTAATGAAGCTGAGAGCTGTGCTGGTGGTAGTGCAAACTACCAGCAGGTCCAACCATGTCAGAGAGGTTTAGGCCGAGGAGCAGAATTGAGTGCACCCAACAACCCATGCAATGAATCATGGTGAAACACAACCGAATGAAGTCTATACCGGCTCGGTCATCTCCCAGGTTAACAAGGACCACGTCGGGTGTTAGGGAACCTGGGCATCTGTCAACAAGTGGGCTACAGGCCACGGGTCCCATAGTTGAGCAACCAGGGATGGGCCTGCAGGGCTACAGGAAGCTGAACAACCTCAGAAGCGGCAGAAATATACCATATCAGAGAACTGCACTGTAATGACTCTGGCATAAACCAGTGCAGGTGGTTCCAGTGGTACTCGGCACACTGGATGCTGTGCCTAAAGACCTAGGCACTTAAAAACAATTGGCGCTGACAAGATCACCATTGGTCAGCTGCAGAAGGCCACCTTACTGGGATCTGCTCGCATAATCCATCAATACATCACGCAGTCCTAAACGCTTGGGAAGTGTTTGACTAGTGATTTGTGATATGAAACCCAGCATAGTTATCTCGTTTTCTGTGTTTACTGTCATTTTTGTGCATAATAATAATACATTTATTTGTATCTCAGATAATGCTTATCTAGATAAAAATTCCCATTGTAGTTGTCACTCTGAGCACACAGGTGTCAAAAAAAGGAGTCTTGATTTGGTTCTATAATCTCCAAATATAAAATAATTAAAACATTTCAAAAGTATTATATAATTTTTAAAAAGTGAGCTATCCCATGCTAGAAATTTCTTCTGTATTTTTTTTAACATTCCATTTTTGGGGAAAATGTATTTCCACAGAAGAAACTTTTGATGAAATGTGGATTAGTGAATTGTAGAATATATGCTCTGCGGTGACTGACAGAGGACAGAGATGACTGACAGATGTGAAAAGATCTTTCTTCTGATGTACTATCCAGCAGAACTCAGTTTCTTTCTTCAAAAAAGAATATGTAATCGTAATCTACTTTCTATACTGGAGCTTGGTGGTATTGTTGCATTATATTTTCCCCCTTTCCACTCCAAATTCTGGGTTATGATGTGGATTATTTTCATTTTCAAAATCTTAAAAGACACAATAAGAACAACTTGAACAGAATCGAAAGGAGGAGGAAATGTTCCTTATGCATATGCACTTGAGATTTCAAAGAGGTAAATTAAGTCTTAAATGATTTGCCCTATGCAAGAATATGAAAGTTTCATTTTGGTTCCTTTAGCAGAGTTACACTCTCTATAAAACCATATTTCTTTTCCCCCCTGTTTCTTCTTTCTTTCCCCCATACCTCCTCCATATATTTTTAGATGGAGCCATAGTAACAGAACCATACAGAGTGGAAGATCCACATTGGTTTGGGCACCATGAAAAAAGGACCTAATAATGTTACTTGCTACATTATGGATTTTTATTCTTGCTTTTGGTGAATGAAATAAACCATCACCTGTGAGAAATGTATCAATGTACTACACTTAGCCAATATGTTGAATTTCTGTGCCAAACATATTGGACATCAAAAATTGCAATACTGAAGGTGAAACTTCTCATAAACACAGAAATGATTAAGTGTCTCAACAAAAGTCCTCTTCAGACATACATTTATATTCAGGGGTGGGATTCAAAATTTTTAACAACCGGTTCTGTGGGCATGGCTTAGGTGGTGGGTGTGGCTTGGTGGTCATGTGACTGGGTGGACATGGCTTGGTGGTCATGTAATTGGCTGGGTGTTGCCAACTCAATATCACACACATCGAGGCACACAGTCGCCTGGCCTCTCATGACTGTGGGGATGCTGCAACAATCGTTAAGTGTGAAAAATGGTCATCAGTCACTTTTTTCAGCGCTATTGTAACTTTGAATGGTTACTCCACACAAGCAAAGTACTAGCAAAGGAGGGGAAAAAACTCCAGAGAAATTCCTGAGACAGTAAGTCTAGTTCTGCCAAGAATGTAATAAGGGTTAATGCAGAGGCAGTTTCTGTAAGCAACACCAGAATGTTTCCTTCCTGCCTTCCTTACAGGATTAGGCCAGTAATTTCTTCTAACAACTGGTTTTCTGAACTACTTAGAATGTTAACAACCGGTTCTAGTGAATAGGTGCGAACTGGTAGAATCCCACCCCTGTTTATATTAAGAGCAAGTGGGACAAGAGGAGACAATTCTGCCCTTCTAAACATTGTCCTCTACGTGTATAGGAAATATTTCTGTTGTGAACTTCTTCTACCTTCAGTGATTGGCTGTGCAATTAAGAATAACAGTTTTCCAGAATCTGTGTAAATGGAAGAACTGCTCCATTCTAGATAGCAATCCTACACACACAAAGAAAGCAACCTGAAATCTCTTTGGAAAAACAATTAGAGATAATCCACAGACCTCCAATTCCTCTTTTACTCAAGCAGACATATGTAATGCTGCTGTAATAGTTGCTGACAGCTACAACACCTTAATGTAACATTTGGCATATCCATCTCTGTGTTATCATTCATATGTGTGGTGTGTGCTTGAGGCAGTGTCATCATGGGTAAAATAACAAGCTTTCTTCCAAAGAAGACTTTTCTAAAATATTTGAAAAAGCTTTCTTTTGGGGGTGGGGTGGATGGCAGGAATAAATAATTTGTATTTCTTCCTTTACTGAATTTATTTTAACATTAGGAAAGGCTATTTTTCTATAAGGTTCTTGTGCAAACAAAATTGATTTACAAAATAATATTATTTATGCTGCATTTTATTAGCCCCTAACATTTTTTCTTCTCTTCTCTTGTGCAAAATGTTCTGGCTTCAAGATCCTTATGATGACCCTTCATGACTGTGGGGAGTCATGAAGTCCCCAGTGTTTAGAGTGTCTTTTTTCCCCCTGGTTTGCTAGAACATTTCATTAAACATTTCATTAAACATTTCAAGTATTCTGACATCCTGTGATATGTTTGGGTTTGCTTTTAATTCTTCCAAACAATGGAGACTTGAAGAGTGTATTAGTTAATAAAACAGCAGGCACAGGTGTCTATCTCTGCTGACACTGGTGGCTAGAACTGCTTCAGTTAAGGAAGATGGAGAGGAAGGAAAGATGGGAATTAGTTTCAAGTTTGAAAAAGAATAGAGAAGGAAAATGTTTTGGGTTGCTTCCCCTTGGAGACAGAAAGAATTTGGAGAACTAGGATGAAAACAGAGTCTAAGATTCACTGGTGGACAACTGTTGTCCTGGATAGACAACCCATTCCTCATTGTTTCCTTAAATGGAAAAGTTAACAACCTTTATCCCCTTAATTAATCATATTTTACACCTCACTCACTCCTCAAAAGTCCCCATCCTTCTTAATTTGGCAGAAACTGAGCTAGTTGGTATAATTGTTCTATATTTATACTATAGTAAACATTTGTATAGTGTGCTGGTACTGAGAATGATTGAAGACTAGACTTTTCTCTCATTCTCTAGATCATAATTAGCCATTCTCCATCCCTCCTCAACTGACCCCATAAAATGATTTTTGTTAAAACAAAGTGAAGAGAGATCCCATGTAAGTCACCATGAGCTGTTGGAGTAAAGTTGGGATATAAATTAAAGAAGGAAGGTTGTTCCTAGTCACTGTTTTACCTGTCTTAGATGAAGTGTACTGATTTCGAAGGAAGGAAGGAAGGAAGGAAGGAAGGAAGGAAGGAAGGAAGGAAGGAAGGAAGGAAGGAAGGAAGGAAGGAAGGAAGACCAACATACGTGCAATAGAAAAGCAGCATTAAATTAAATTAAATTAAATCAAATTAAATTAAATTGCCACTTTTCTATTGCACATATATTGGGTCTTTCTTTCCTTCCTTCCTTCCTTCCTTCCTTCCTTCCTTCCTTCCTTCCTTCCTTCCTTCCTTCCTTCCTTCCTTTCTTTCTTTCTTTCTTTCTTTCTTTCTTTCTTTCTTTCTTTCTTTCCAGAGTTGGCTTCCCACCATCTCAAATTCAGTGACTCCAACTCAGATGAGGGGGCTTTTTTAAATTTGAAAACAAAAATAGTAAATATGGGCTGAAGGCTACCACAATGGTATAGATTTATACAATTCCCAACTATTGATCAGTCAAATAACCCAGGAATTTATAACACTTAATGGGCTCCTACCAACACTTACTGGATTATTTGTTTTCCCTGTTAAGAAGCACTGCTTTTTAATCTTTCCATCCTTCACCATTCAGTCAGAACTGAAGAAGATTATTGGATCAGAAGTGAAATGTCTTCAAGGAAAAACAAGTCTAGTTGCCTTTTGGAAAAAGCACCTGGATGACTGAGAATCTCCATGGGCACTGCTTTTGAAGTTTTATTGATTAGAAATGTTCTATTTTATATAGAAAACACAAACTCTTTATCCCTGCAAATGGTTGCCTGTTATATCCATTCATTTCTACAATAGTCAAGTCAAATCACCAGCACAATAATATTAGACTACTCATACACTTCTAACTACTACTATATTCCTTTTTAACATATGGATGGATAGCTTCTATATTTTTAAACAGTTCTTCAGCCTCTGATCCATAAGCCAATACCATGGTGTATTTGTCACAGTAATCCTCTCTCAGCATACTATCCATAAATGGTCAAGCTCAACAACAACAATGTAGGCAGAATGTATTACATACACTCAGGCATCAACAGGGATTTTGACTTATTCTACTGTGCTTCTTTTCAGCATTCTTGATTTCAAGAGTTCAATTCAACTTCTTGAGCAAGCTCCTTATTTCTCTGCGCTATGATTTATGGTTTGAAATTAATTCCAAGAAGGCTCTGAGTTCCACAATCAATACTTTCATAATAATAAACTCAAACCGTGCCAACTTTTCTCCTCATTTCCAGTAAATGGCACCTCAATTCTTTCCCCCACCCAACAACTGCAGCTAGAGCTTTTCAGGCTGATATATAGTTCAGCTCAAATGGAATAATATATTCTACATACATCTCAACATTGTTGGGAAGGTTTTAAACTACAAAACCTGCTGTTGAATAGGCTAATTCTATTGAGCCATTAAGTCCTCTTTCTGCTGTGTATGACTTTCTCAGTAAAAGCATGAGGAAAAAAACTCCAGCAAAAGTACTTCGTTTTTGTGACAACTTTATCACCTGGTTATAGCCACATTTTAGAATCGCCCGAAGGCAACATAAAAATAAAGTCAGCCTAAGATGGAGGCAAACAGTTTTTCCATGACAGTATTTTGGCATGTTAAAACTTAATAATATTTTTTAAAAGGATATCTCAAGGACATGAGCGTTTGGAGATTTTTAATATATTATATGAGAGCAATTTATCCTTCTGCATTCAAACTGACACAGATCTCGTTAATAACCTGTCCAAATAATGTCTCCAGTTGTTCGCCTGAATTTAGAAAGGCCTGTACAAGTGAATGAGCTACATCAACATTTATTAAATAGAGCTCTGCTTTGTACTGGTGAAACACTTTGTTTCTGTAAAAAGCTTGGGATGTCCCAAAGGTGCTTTTTTCAAGAGGCAACTGGACCTCAGGTTTTCCTTTGAAGTTTCACTTCTTAAACCTCCAGGTGACCTTAACGACCTACTAAAACAATGCAAATGTCCAGCTGTCTGCAAGGAGTATAAATCCTTCCATTCCCCTCCATCTAGTCAGACCTGAAGAAGCTTCTTGGAAGAGAAGCAAAATGTCTTAAAAAAAAAAAAAAGAAAGTCCAGTTGTCACTTGAAAAAGAATCTCAGGGGCAACCATGACTTGGATGACTGAAAATCTCTACAGACTAATCTTCCTTTCCTTTCCTTTCCTTTCCTTTCCTTTCCTTTCCTTTCCTTTCCTTTCCTTTCCTTTCCTTTCCTTTCCTTTCCTTTCCTTTCTCCTTTCCTTTCCTTTCCTTTTTCCTTTCCTTTCCTTTCCTTTTTCCTTTCCTTTCCTTTCCTACCCTACCTACCCTACCCTACCCTACCCTACCCTACTCTACCCTTTCCTATCCTACATGATAGTGTAGTGCTTCAGTATCAGACTATAAACAAAAAAAACAAGAATTATTTTCCCATCTAGTTAGTTGGTGATCTTGAGCTTCAGGGTTGGTGGTCGTCTCTTTCAGCCTTGGAAGGAGACAGTGACAAACTATTTCTGAAATCTTGTCAAGAAGATTTCAAAACATCTTTTGAAGATGTTTTGCTTCTCATGCAAGAAGCTTCTTCAGCTCAGAGCTGAAGAAGCTTCTTGGATGAGAAGAGAAATATCTTCTAAAGGAAAACCAAGAAAGTCCAGTTGCCTCCTGAAAAAGCACCTTTGGAAAGGAAGATTGGTTTAATCCAATATCTACAAGACTATCTGGAAGTGATAGCTCAGGTTGTTCGAGACTCATTATACTAAGCCTCACAAGATGCTGGACCTGTAGGATCATTCACCTATTCTGCCTTCTGTCCATGACTTCATCCAAAGATGAAAAGAAATCTTGACATTGGAGTGCAGTAAGGGACACAGAACTGTTTTGTTGCTTGCTCAGCCACAAGAATTTACATTAGGATTAATGTGTTCATAAATCATTAATAATGGCTAAACACTACTTCTAGGAATATGGAATGAATAAAATAAATACTTTATTGCACTGCCCCATGCACGTCTTGTACCAGAGGGCCTCCTTTCTTACTTGAACTTGCTGGATGCTTTTATGATTTTTATGGTTTTATGGTTGGTAGTTTTATTACTGTTATGAGTCTCTCAGAGTTGTGTTTTAAGATGGTCAGCCATACCAATCTTTTAAATAATTACATAAATACATAAATGTTCTTAGTCTCAAGCCAGAGGTCTGTGTAGCCTGCATTAGCAGTATTATAGGTCATTTTAATTAACCTATTCTTACCACAGCTCATTATTTTCTTGACTGTTTCAGACAAGTCCTCTTACTTTGCCTCCAGATAACTGTCTCTCCTCTGGTAATTATGGGTATTTACTTGCCCACCTGAACAATTTTGTTGTTGTTATTCAGGTGTGTGTGTGTGTGTGTGTGTGTGTGTGGAGATTGATTTACCTACTCAAACTTTTGGACATAAAAGCATTTCAGGGTTTCCCTTTCTTTAAAACAACTTTCCATTTATATTAGATTTCTCTCTCTTTTTAAAAAAATCTCACAGTCCTTTGTTGATGGTCTGCCAAAAAAGGAAAGAAAGAAAGAAAGAAAGAAAGAAAGAAAAAAAGAAAGAAAGAAAGAAAGAAAGAAAGAAAGAAAGAAAGAAAGAAAAGAACAAAGAATTATATAAAAAAAGAAGTTGCCTATACCATGAAGCTTCCTGAAATAGATAAAAGTATTGCATGATATGCAATTTGAATGTATGTGCAATCACTCACAACACATAAAAGACACATATTGTAAGCATTTGAATGCATTTCATAACAATCACTAACAACTACTTCTGTCTTGTGGACATAATTGTAGTAAAGGTTGCATTTTTCATATCAGATGATGAGCCAGTAGAGAACTGCAAAATCCCTAGATCACACCATTAACAAATATGAGAATAATTGTTTGCTTGTTTATTGGGATTATTGGCAAAGAGTGTTCCACAACAATAAAAATCTGAATTCTTAATAATGGCCTCCTAACTCAATTACACCCCCTCCCCCAAAAAAACTCCTAACAGTATTTTTAGAACACCTTGACTTACAAACAAATGTCATATTTCTATAAAAGAGAACTTCAAAAGGTATTTTTCAGCCTATTTGTGGCATGGGGAACTTTTAGAAGTTTCAGTTCAGCATAACCTTGTATATTAAATACACTTTCACTTGTAACAAGGGAAATTTCTTGAAGGCTAATATCTAAGAAATTATGCTCTCTGAATCTGAAACTAATTTGTCTGAAGCATTAGTTATTTAGTATTTGCTTGCTCGTATACATTTCATAATATCAGATTATTATTAATATGTTTAATATAGCTGGGGCACAAGGAATATTGTGAGAAGCCGAACTCAAGGGGTCTATCCACCTAATTTTGCATTGGTTGCATATCTATTAGTAAACAGAGATATATTCATATGTTCAATGTCAAGTTTTATAGTATCAAGCCAGAAAGCCATCCCAGTTTAATGAGCTTCTTAGGACAAAATATGTTTACCCATCAGTGCCCTTAAGGCATGTAAGCGGTATCATTGATACTATAACATTTCTAAAATGGTCATCCTCTGAATAAAATTAAATATGAACAGCTAGAACTTGGAAGCTAGCCTGATCAGTAGAGCAGGACCATCTGTCAGCTATACAAAATGCAGCTTCACATTTTAGGAAATAAGTAAGTTGTCCTGGGTTGCAGCCACGTACACTACCAAATGTAAATCTTACTTCTTTAACCCAAACCTGTTCTAATAATTTGGGCATTAAATATGTGATTGCAAACAATGCTTAATTGAACATGAGTTTCACTTTAGGAAAAAAGTAACAAAAATTTTAAAGCAAAGCTAAAATCCTCCAACTATATGCTAGGGGGACATAAACAAACAAGCCAGCAAGCAACTTCTATGCTTTCATCTTATTTAAGAAAGTATTATTTTTTAAATATAAGTGTTGAAACTTGATTTACTGAATTTATGTAGACACTTTTTATACTGTGCTGATCATTGATGTAGCTAAATCAGTCTTTGGATCTCTTCCAGACCATATGCCTACATGCTTCAGAATTGGATAACCAGAATATGGTTGTGAGAAATAAGCTTATTGAAAATGTTGCCTAATCCTAACTTAATCTAGCCTAATTGTTACCTATTCTGATTAACAATAGTCTATTCAAGAACTATTAAGAAACACCAAGGATCAAAATTGAAATTTATAATGTGCACCTGCAAACCACATTCTTTGGAATGATTTCAGGTCATTTACTCATCCTATAAAATGGTCAGATATGGGAGATTCCATTCTATACCCTACAATGGACATCTCTGCATTTGTAAACGGCAGAAGTAGAATACCTGGCTCATATTCTATTTGATTATTGCCTGTATAAGAGGATGAGAGACAGATACCAAAAAAAATGACCCATTGAGATCCCCATATCAAAACAACTTATGTGCAGCCAGAATCTGAAAATAACATTTAACATAGAACAGTAGTTAACTACAATGGTTCATTTGAGATCTGCATATGCGGGACTGATTGGGATAGATTGAAGGGGTGACACCGAAATATAATGTTATCATATTTTATTTATATCTTAAATTATTTTATTTAATTCCATTTTTTATCTTAGATTGTATTTTATTCCAATTTTATTTTAAATTGGATTTTATCCAATTCCATTTTAAATTACTTTTATCAAATTTCAGTAATCATTTGTTTCTGGAACTCTGCACTTTGATATGGCCCAAGGGCAAATAAATAAACAAACTAATTAACTAAGTCACCCTATACTTTAAGCCACTTTGGAGTCTAGCAACTTACTTTTCCATTTTATTCTTCATTTTCTACCAATTGTTATTTAATACTACTACTTTATGGACATTTATGTTTGAATTCTATGTATTTCAGGTGTAGAATTGTAAGACTGAATCTAACATTAGGTAACAGATTCTAGGCAGCAGTTTGAAAAAATAAAGGAATATTCTGGTTTAAATTGGTTTAGGCCACATTTGATTACATATTAATATTTAATAACTTTTAAAAAAATATTCCTAGGATAGAGATATTGCCTAGATCATGAAGACATGAAGACATAATGCAAAGAAATAATGTAACTTCCCTTTACTCTGCTGTGCTTCTTGAATAGCAGTTTCCAGCCCTTAAGTACTATTTTTAAAATCAATTTCCACTTTTACACAGACAGCAACTTATATCTATGGTTGACATAAATATTTGAGATATAGTCTAGGACAGGTGGTCTCCTATCCAAGAAATTAAAATGATTTTTTTTTTGTCTCTGACTACAATCATTTTAAAAATGCATACCCAATTAAATAAATCCTTAAAATAGATTTTGGCAAATTTTGAGGATGAGATAGCTTGGAATATTTCCACATATAGTAATTTTGAATGTATGTGGCAGTTTTAAAAAATGCACAGAAGTAAAGATTAAGGAAATCACTTGACATGAAGTTCTCTTCACCCTCAGTTGATTCTGCTTAATGGAAGTTGGACACTTCCAAAGTATTTAATTAGCTATCTACTTGTTAAATTAAGTATTCCACAGTGCTAGAAATCTCTACCATGCAATAGCAGCCCAGTGATTTATAGATAAGGGGACCTTAAAACTGTGAGCAAGTTAACAGAATAAATCTTGAATTAATGTGATATCGTTACATTGAATATGTTGTCCTGGTTTAATGGGAGATTATTTTAATGGGGGATTTATTGGCAATGCAAAAACCCTTTGGCAAAAATAGGTATGTAAATAAATTTACACAAATAAATCATGGATTTTCATTGTAGTGTTGAGTGGGGAAAGCATCTTTGTGTATTGCTACTCCAAGTTGAATCTGGCATCTCCAGCTAAGATGTATATCTAAAAAAGGATTTTGAAAGGAGCAGCGAAAGTAACTGTCATCTAGAGAAAATAACAATGAGATAGATAATGTTACTGTTATAATTCAGTAAATTATATTTTTATTATTTTTATATTATAATGTCAGGACTAATTATAAATCAAGTACAACATATGAATGATCATGCTACTTTCAGAAAAAAATATTTGGTCTTATTCTTACTTTCTGGAAATATTAATAATTAGCAGGGAAAGAAAGTCATGTTATCATCATTGTCACATACTGTACCCTTTAGTGTAACCTGAAATCAAAGAAAGGTTCTAAGAATAAGCATCTAGAAGAAGCCACAATGTTCTCAAATTGCTGTTGTGTTATTTTGATGTAACTCAAATTTCATGATAATTTCACATCATGTTGTGATACTGAGTGAGGTCACTTGTCTCCTTTCGCCCTTTTGTGAACACCCTTGGTTCTATGTTCTCTAGAAATTTCAATTTCAATAAGTCATCTTAACTAATTGGTAGATTGGATGATTTGTTAAATATATTGGTTAAATAAATATTAACAACATAGCTGCAGTCATAAATCTTGATAATATGCTCAACACTTATTAGTATCTTTCAATCATTTTTTTCTTTCCTTCTTTCTTCCCTCCTTGAACTTATTTTTTTTTTCATGCAGAAGATAGAAAGACATAGCTAGGCATTATGTGTATGTGTGTGGTTGTATATATAGAGATGATAGAGATAGAGGTAGAGATGATATACAAATATATATAGATGGTATAGATATAGAAGAGGAGGAGGAGGAGGAGGAGGAAGAGGAGAGAGAAAATGTATTCACTCCATCTTCCTTTTTATTTTCAGAATATTAAAACTGGACATAGGTTATTGCTCTCTAGCTAATACATTGTCTAGAATTATGCGATACACTAGTGAGGTCTGAGGTTTGAAATTGTTGCTGATCATATAATTAGCCTACCTTCAATACAAAATGTTCTAGCAGCTCTGTATGATCAATCCAACAATACAGCAAATTATGCATATGTACCAGAAAAATGACTCCATTGTTTTGAGGACAGGTAATCAAAAATATGAGCTGTACAGTCTTAGCTGGTATTACAACAGATGAATTTAAGAAAAGATCACAGAACACACTTGAATTGCTTACAAAAATGCAATTACTGAGTACCTGCCTAGCAGAGTTTGGCATATAAGAAAGATATTTTAATACATTTTTGGTAAAACTTACATCTGTAAAATTATCAGAAAGTTGCCAGAGGGGTATTTTTATTAGGTTTGAACAAAGAGAGAGGGTTTTTACACATGAGCTATAATAATGATGACATTATTTATGCTATCTTTGATTAATAGTCATTCTAATTGGATTGCTTGGGGAAAAAAGAGTCAAACATAATTTATTAGTTAGTAGTCTCAAGACAATCAGTCCTGCAAGGTGTGTTAAATTCTGAGAGCTTTTAATAATCATTAATATTTCAATTTAAATAATTTAGCACCTCTAATGGTTGGAAATAAAACTTGTTCTGTAAAGTTATAATTGCATGAAACTGATGGTGAAAGCTATTTTACCTTGGACAAGACTCAAAAATATTTAGTAGAATCTTAATTATTGTCAGTCACTTTTCCTTTACAACAGAATGGGACTTTTTGCCTTCTAAATTTTCATTTCATATTTTTATATCTCAAATGTAGCAACTGATTTCCAAGTCCTACTAAAATACAGTGAAAATATGACTGTGGATACCTATTATTATTTTGCTAATAGATACTGAGAGGCATCTTCAGGAAGGATAAAAAAGGTAAAGATGATGAATACAACCACACAATCAAAATCCTCCACTCTTCTTTTTTACATGCATTGAACAAGTAATATGTATAAAAAGGTTTGTGTGTGTGTGTGTGTGTGTGTGTGTGTGTGTGTGTCTGTGTCTGTGTGTGTTTTTGTGTGTGTGTGAGTCACATGGTCATGGCCATATCATGGTTTTCTGACTCTTAACATACTTGATTGCTGGACATACGACTTCAGCAACAGAGTGGTCAATGTCTGGAATACTCTACCTGACTCTGTGGTTTCTTCCCCAAACTTCAAAAACTTTAACCTTAGACTGTCTACTATTGACCTCACCCCTTTCCTAAGAGGTCTGTAGGGGGCGTGCATAAGCGCACCAACGTGCCTACTGTCCCTGTCCTATTGTTTCTTTTATTTTTCTTATATGTACACATTTCATGTATTCGTAACTATGTATGTACTTACACCTATTACCTTGTAAGAGATTGACAAACAAACAAACAAACAAATAAACAAATAAACAAATAAATAAATAAATAAATACTGGAGTGTATGGACTCTTAACATATTGGAGCTAAAACAATATAATTGTGTCACCAGGAGTTGTGAAGATCCAGGAAAGGAACCAAGGGGTAAAATTGGGAGAAAAAATAATTGGTAAAGAAAAGTTCCTGAGAATGGGCTTCAGTATGAGTTTGATAGCTCAGAAGACTAAACCTTGGTCCTAGTAACCAACCCAGTTTGAATCTTACAGGAAAAAAAATAAGTTCAATGTGTATTATCCCCACTATGGTCTTGTGTTTTCTTTCCTAATGCCTTTTTTAAAAAAATCCCAAATAGAACATCTTATTTTCTTATAATATTCCAGTTTGTTCCAGTCTGCATAATTTTCAATGTTATTGCTTAGCTCAAGAGAATAGAAATTAAAAGCACATTTTAGCACATCTTCATGTGATTATTCTTTATTCTTAACATAATTAAGTCAGTTTTTTTTTTCTCTTACACTTTGTACAAACAGACTATCTATAATGCCTGTTATAAACACTGAAATTTTTATTAATACTATTTTTCTGTTCCTATCATCCCTTTCTATTGTGGTATGATATAACATTTTTTTTTAATCATTATATCTTACCAGCACTAAAGAATCCCATTTCCTTCAGTGATGTTCCTTGACTAAGCCATATTATAGGCAAGGATGAATACACACTTTCACTCTTAATGAAATGAATATGTCTAGAGAAGCAGGATCATGAATATTTTAATCTTTTTAGTAACTTTTTTCCTCTTCATTAAGGCATTTCTAGTGTTTGTAGATGAATAAGTTCCTTATTTAAAAAAAAAACAAAAAACCAGGTCTCTAATTATTATCCTCTTTATTTAAAGAGTATACTTGATATTCAAATAATCAGAAAATGGCATTTAGCTAATTCATAATAAAATTATGAATGAATTCTTAACCTTCATCATTTTAAATAGTCAATGTTTTATTTGAAGTAGGACTCATTAAGAATTCTAATCTTTTCAATGCTGCAGATCAGTTCAGAAATGGAAATTAAATATAAAAAGTTGTCCAGAGTATGTCTCCTTCATACTGGATAACCAGAAGCCAATAATCTGAAATCAGAGAACATGGTTTAACAAATTGTACTGTAGCTGTCTTTCATTCTCAGAATTAATATCCATTTTCCTCTGGTCTAGGAAATTAACAATGATTAACAAACTCACCATATACTGATATGTATACAATTAACATACATTTTCCTCTGTCCTACACTTAGCAATTATTAACAAACATAGCATATATATAGCCATGATAATGCAGAGATTAGAATGCAGTATTGTAAGCTAACTCAGCTGAGTGCCGATTGAGAGCAGTTCCGCAATTTGAATCTCACCAATCTCAAGGTTGACTCAGCCTTCTATCCTTCCAAAGTCAGTAAAATGAGAACCCAGATTATTGGGGGCAATATGCTGACTCTGTAAACTGCTGAGAGAGGGCTATAAAGCATTGTGAAGCGGTATGTAAGTCTAAATGCTATTGCTATTGATATATCATATATAAATAAATCAATGTCTACTATATTTTGTCTCTCTGCTGTAGTTTAGGAAGGAGGTTTGCTTTGCACTCCCCTCCCCCCCACTGAATCTTCCCATCAGAGATGAATGTTTTTGTGCTGCCCTGAATAATCCACAGGGTTCAGTTTGAACACCTGTTCAAGTTGCACTGGCTACGGATCTCACCAAAAGCAATCTCTCTAAATATAGTTGTCTTTGCCTGCTTGGAAAATACCTTGCAGGAAAGCAAACTAATTAGTTGAACATTGCCCCTTACTCTCCAAGGAGGACACAAGATACAGAGTTAAGAATGTGAAAATAGGAGGAAAATAAGGCTATTGCTTTATTGTTGATTTTGAGAAAGACGATGGAATAGTAAGTGTTGGATTTATTAATTTTTACAAAATAAAATTTAACTGGAGTGGATTATTTGGTTGATAATTGAACTGTGGGAGTGCAGTGATTAGAATACAGTATTGCAGGCTGACTCTGCTCACTGCCAGGAGTTCAATCCTGACAGGGATCAAGGTTGGCTCAGCCTTCCATCTTTCCAAGGTCAGTAAAATGAAGACCCAGGTTGTTGGGGGCAATATGCTGACATTGTAAACTGCTCAGAGAGTGCTGTAAAGGACTATGGGGAAGTATATAAATATACTGCTGTTGCTATTTGCTGCCAGGTGGCAGTGCTACAAAAAGTATTCTTTGAATGAGTTCAGTCTTCTGTTCAGCCTGGCCTGTCTCAAAAGAAGGTAATATGAGAAAGTTCTAAAAGTCTAACAATCACCACAGTTGTAAAGATGATTAGCCCAGACTTCCTTTGTGCATATGCACTTCTCCATGCTCTATGAAACTAACAGCGATTCATTCCTCGTCTCTGAGCCCAGAGCAAAAAATCAGATCAGAAATCATTACATAAAATAATTACATATTGTAGAAGTTTATTTGTTGCCACTATCATCTGTGCAACTGGAAAGTAAACCAATCTTAATGCAAACAGAGATGAGCTGACATTAACCTCAAACGTATATTTTATTTATTGATTCATTATGATGTTTAATTGCTGCCTATCTCACAAAATATACTCTGGGTGGCATACAATTCCCCCTTATAAAATAACATTAAAAAACATCTACAACTTAAAAACATTAATAATATGATTAAAAGGCAACATGATGACCCGGGGCTGGGCATGGAAACAACACAGCCTAATTCCCTTTTATTGTTCCAACTTTCCCTCAAAGGTTCCACCATTCACTGCAAGTCCAGGAGCAAAGCTCTAAACATGCACCTCCAATAGTTCCTGGCTGCTATTAGTCCAAAGGAGCAGCCACAGTTCAGGAAATTTGATTTCAGAGAGTCCTTGCCAGAGATAGAGTTCCCTGGGACTGCATCATCATCTGGAGTATAACTGTGTTACTGCGACTTCGCACATAGCGAGGACAGACCAGCATGGTAAACAAGACAAGCACAGCAAAGTATCCAGACATTGGTGACTACATGTGAGACTGGAAAAAGCAACGCTTGTTCCCAACAAACACCTCTCCCAACTGCATTTCTTTAAATTTCATTCCCCAGGTGAGCCTTGTGAAGAAGGGCAGGGTACCCTCCTCCGGAATCATCTGGTTGACCTGTGCTGATCCCTCCTCCATTCTCCGTTCTCGGGATCAGGGGGAGGTAATCGCTCACTCCTGGAGCTCTGTCGCTCCTTTGCTCCACTGCCTGCCATGTCCCCCCCCCCTCACCTGGTCTTCCTGCTAGGTGACCCTTCCCAGGCCCAAGGGACATGGAACCACCTTGTCCTGCTCCTCTAGTTCTTCCTCTATTGGCCCTAGCTTCATCTCCTCCTCCTCCTTGGTCTCAGGCTCTGATGGGACCATGATAGGCAAGTAGAGAGTAATAGATATAAACAGCAATGAAACCACTTCATTAATTCACCATTCTCTGGACCTGTTGACACAACCAAGTTTTGAGGGACTGTATAGAAAATTAAGAGGTGGGTAGTACAGCTGAAAATGCACACCTCCTGAGTCCCAGGCCATTATGGTATTTATAGATAATACTGTAGTTTCATTGCACAACTGATACAGGAGTATTCTTATATCAGATCCTCAAAGTAGATTTCCAAATTTAGCATGCGGTAGAACAAGTTTATTTCTTTCTTTTTTCCTTTTTCTTAAAAAAAAAAAAACCCTAAGCGACTAGAGAAATAATAATAGTTTAAAAGAAAAAGTTCTACTTGGTTACATGATACATCATTTTACTTGGTTACATGATATATCAAAGGCAGAAGGAAAATATGCCAAAAATGCCACAAGAAAGATGAAAATGAAAAGGATTTTGCAAAATTAGCATGAGGACAAGAATAATGACATAAGAAAAGCAGCACCCTTGTGCTTAGCCAAAACATATAGATGAATATAGCACATTACTGGTATGAGAGCAATAGATGACACTGACATTCAATAAGTATACAATCCACATTTCTTGTTTCTTGTAATTGCCTCCCATTGCAAGCAATGTCTATTAAGATCTTGTATCCAAGTGGGTTAGGGTTTGCTGGCATTCTAGTGGCTGATGGGCAACTTGGGACTGCTGATTTCTTTGCCTGTTCTCTTTGCCTTCCTTGATCATTGCATTAAGTGACTTCTGGTCTAAGCAGAATGCTTCAGTATCATTAATCGGCAACCTAAAGTCCATCATTAGCATTTTTAATTGAAGTGATTGCGCCACTGACACACGGTATGCTATAATTTCTACAAACGCTCATTTCCACAGTCCTGAAATTAACTCTCTGCAATTGACTTATGGTCAATTCATGCTCGCTTGCACTCTGCTAATAGGAATTTGCGGCTTATGGAGGTCACAAGCAATGCTCATGCTACTGCTCTTTATGCATGACTTGGTCGACAACAAGATAAATGAGGGTTGGCATCATAATCTCTCCTCCCTGACAAAATTTTTTCTTTGTGAATGTATTACACAGAGGTATAGCGTAGGTACTATGTTGCTTCTTTGTTCCTTTGGCCGCATGCAGATAATTATACAGATCTGACAATGGAACAAGTTGCTCACCATGGAGGATCATAATCTACTGGGAGTACTTAGTATCAGACTAGGTTTCCCCTTCTTCCTATTCTAACTTGAGTTTTATTGTTTGTTTCTCCTCAAATGGCAAATTCCATTTGAAAGCAGCAGCAGATGCTGTATTGCACGAAATATTCTTTCTACTCGTTGGAAAGGCTACCTGATTTTCCTCCAGCTCTTGTTATAGTGTCACCACAGGAGGAAATTAGGATCAGGTAAAAGCACTTATTTTTTTCTTTTAATGAACCTGCAAGCCCTTGCTTTGGAGTTGGGTGGGAATAACTGATTGGAGCTGAGCATTTCCTGCCTGGATATCCTTCCTGATGCCTCTGTAGAGTTTGCTCACATACAACATCATAAATAGCTTGGCGCTTGCAACCATTCCGGGCACACCAACACCTTCTTCACTACCACTTTTTTTTTTTCATGGAAAGGCAATCTCTTTTTTCAGTATGAAAATAATGGAATAAGAACTGTTGTTTAGTTGGCATCATCAATTAATTAGCATAATCAAGATCAGCATAAAGATAGCTTAGCACTTGACTGTTTATTCTATTTGAGTGCTACAGATGCCAAATGTACTACAGTGTTACAGGTACCAAATGAGTGCTAGCTAACCCTACAAAATCCTAGCTTGCTTAAAGTTATCTGAACAGACTGGCCCATCCCAGTCACTTTTTAATTGAAAGATGAGAGGAGTTAGTGATGGAAAGATTGGTCAATTTGAAATTGGCCTTTGATAACAATGGTCACATTTGTTATTTTTGTTATGTTGTTGTTATTTTCTAAGAGGTACACTTCTTTGTATCATCGATCCTACTTCCAGAAATTGTTATTCATAAACATTCCCAATAAATTCTTGGGGACAGACAATGTATGATAGTTCCCTCAGGCAGCAGATTTTGGATGCAATCAAAAGGAACTAGATAGAAATTTAATTTGCATTTTATTATATTGTTACTGGCAAGGGTGGGAAGAGTTGCTTGTGAAATTTTAAGTTTCAGTTTCAAATGCCAACATGGCTTGGATGAGTTTGGCTACTGTGCAATTTGTCCTGGATTAGAGATGGGTAGGAGATGGGTTTTACAGCACCACTTCTCTTCAGATAACCTTGATATTTGCAGAGACACAGAATCTATATATTCTGAAAAGTACTGGAAGGACATATGGGAGAAAGAAAAAGAAAAGACACAACACCAGTGCTAAGTGGCTGCAGGATCTGAGAGAAGACCACCATAATCTTTCAGAGCAGGGACCAGTCCCCATCTCAATAGCAGACATCCAACAGTGGGTCAAGAATATGAAGGACTGGACAGTACCTGGCTCAGACATGATCTATACCTACTGGTTTAAGAAACTAGTAGCAGTGCATGAATACTTAGCATCACAAATGAACTAGCTTCTACCAACAGGCTAATATCCAGACTGGCTAACCCAAGAAAAAACAGTGCTGATCCTAAAAGATGCCCAGGGTTGTTGTCAGGATTCTGGCAATTGCCCTAATGAAATCATGAGCCTCAAAAGAATTCAAGCCAAGCTTCAGAAGAATTCAAAAGATTTATTAGGAGCAACATGTCCGGCACTAACCCATATGAAGCCAACTCTGAGACATGTAATTTACTATCATCTATGATCCTGTTTTTCTCCACCCACCTGGGTGTGTCGTATATCAGACTCTCCAATGAAACACGTTCAAGGGCTGGGTGTCATCAATAACGCTCTCCACTGAAAGGTTTTCACGGGCAAAAGATCCAATAGCCTAGGCTACAATCTCCACAAGGTAAGCATGGAATGTGCTTCTGGTCTTCATCTGTTGCACTGCTCCATCAGGCCTTTCTCCCCTCCTTCTAATGTCAACTCGGAAACAGACATAGGAATTATTTGGTTATTTGATGATGTGAAAGGTATCTCAGGGAGTAAGTTTTTCCAAGTAAAGCTGCCTTTCGCAATTGACTGATGATGCTATTTGTCAATGCTGCCCATTTTGAAGTGGAGCTTTGGATGCTTTCTGATTGCACCTAAGGTTCCCAATACTATTGGTGCTATCTTTACTTTTTTTTGCTATATAGTCTTTCTATTTCTGTTTGCAGGTGTGACAGTTCTGCAGAAATGCAACAAATATGCAGATAGATGCATATCTTGATCTTTATCTACAGCACAGTAATTGCTGGGAGAGGGAGAAGCAGCATTTATCTGCCTGACTAAGAAGGAAGAGCACTGATGAAAATTAGCCTCCGGAAGTTGATATTATGCCACCTTGATACATGGAACAGTTTCATTTTCTGTACACCTTTCACAGCTCAAAATCATCTGTATTACATGAATTCCATTATTGTTTTTGCCTTTCCAATAGAATTCATGGAATTATCCACATATCTAATTTAGTGTTCAGATCTGGAAGACACGTGCATACTACAATATCTACCTACCTACCTATCTATCTATCTGTCTATCATCCACCCACCCACCCACCCACCCACCCATCTATCTATCTATCTATCTATCTATCTATCTATCTATCTATCTATCTATCTGTCTGCCTATCATCCACCCATCTATCTATCTATCTATCTATCTATCTATCTATCTATCTATCTATCTATCTATCTATCTATCTATCTATCTATCTATCTATCTATCTATCTATCATCTACCTACCTACCTATTTACCTCTCTCTCTCTCTCTCCCATCTATCTATCTATCTATCTATCTATCTATCTATCTATCTATCTATCTATCTATCTATCATCTACCTACCTATCTACCTATCTACCTGCCTCTCTATCTATCTATCTATCTATCTATCTATCTATCTATCTATCTATCTATCTATCTATCTATCTATCTATCTATCTGTTTATCTATCTATCTAAGAGGAAAATGTGGAAAAATACTGGCCCTCCATTTTTCCAGAATTGAGAGAAATAAAAAAAGAATGGTTTTCAAAAAGAAATCTGACAGATTTGTATAGAGCATTGGTTTAATTAAAAATAGATATTTAATATAGAAAGCAATATACATAGGAATGAAGTAACTTACTAAAATATGTTGCAAAGGATATTTTACTGTACCTTTACTATCTGGAATAATACTGTTCATACACATGTTTTGACACAGTTTTCTGTATTTAGTTTTTTTTTAACCAATTAGCAGCAATTATCACTAACACAATGCAGCATGTTTTTATTCTGAATACAATCAAATCCCTTAAGTAGCTCAGTGTTGCCCAATATAGTGTCCTCCAGATATTTTATCACTTCTCAAATTCCCTGCCAGATTGAGAAAGGCAGATTTAACTGAATGGTCTGTCTCACAGACAGATAAACCTTATTCATTTTTAAGCAGTTAGAAATCTACTGCAGTAGTGAAACTGTTAGCAGTGTGAATTGTTGGACGGGTCTCTGAACCACATAGATTATCCCAAAGTTGGGTCTGATATCAAACCCATGGCATTACTCGTTCCTGGCATGCAATGGTTATACATTAAACACCACTTGTTTCTGTATTTGAGCTGTGTATGTTATAATGATTTCTTCTTTTTTAAAAATCATGCAGTGCAAATTGTTGTGGTAGCCATAGCAACCACAGCACTAGAGTTTCCATTTCATGTAAGGGTATGTACAGATGAAGGCTGAATGCCTGGGGCACCATTATACTTCAGCTCAGGTTCCTAGTCAAAAATAATTGACCTCATGTAAATATGTAAATTATTGAATTCTTTGTTCTACTGCTTTTTATTATTATTATTTTCCTACATTATTGTTTGGAATGAAATTTGTTCTAAAGGTTCTTGATTCACTGGAATAATCTGCCTGTAGGTTGCAATCCCTATGAACATTTTTTCTTCAGTAAAATCTACTGAAGTAATGGGGATTAAGCTGATTAATTGTACTGTCAAAATTTAAGCCTTTGTGTTTCACTCTGCATTTAGGGAGTGATAAGATGACAGAGTTTAAAGACAGTTTACGAAAATGGCAACAAAATCATTGCTTTAGACTGGAAAATCACCAGGAACCTTGTCCAATAAAGTTTAATTTATGAGTTTGTTTTAAGACCAGTGTGTCTTCACATTTTATCCCCCTTTGATATGAAATGACTTAAAGAAGTTTATCAGGTGTTTTTGATGATATAACTACACATTTCTGATTATTTGGTCACTCAACCTTGAATATGACAATGTTGTATATATTTTTATCCATTTTCCAACCTTCCCTTTTTAAGGAAGGTTGTTGAGATGAAATTAAGGACTCAGCTTCAAAAGACCCAGGAGGAAGCAAATTATCTGGACTACTTTCAGACCAGGCTATAGTAAGGTAAAGGTAAAGGTTAGTCGTTTATGGCTCTAGGGGGTGGTGCTCATCTCCGTTACAAAGCCAAAGAGCCAGCACTGTACGAAGACATCTCCGTGGTCATGTGGTTGGTATGACTAAATGCCAAAGGTGCATGGAACACTGTTACCTTCCCACCAAAGTGGTCCCTATTTTTCTACTTGCATTTTTACATGCTTTCGAACTGCTAGGTTGGCAGAAGCTGGAACAAATAATGGGAGCGCACTCTGTTACGCAGTGCTAGGGATTCAAACCACCAAACTGCTGACCTTTTTGATTGACAAGCTCAGTGTCTTAGCACTGTGTCCCTTAGGCTATAGTATTGACATGGAATTGGTCCTATGAATGGTTAATCTTTGGAGGCCTTAAGATGATGAAGATATATGTTTCCTGTCCCTCCTAGAACATCAAGAGCGTTATCTTCTAGGGCAGGCTTAGTGGTTGGGAGTGAGAGGCCTATCCTATAGATTAGGGGTCTCCAACCCCTGGGCTGTGGAACCATTCAGAACCAGGCCATGCATATGCATGCTCCGGTGGCCTAGAGGTGGAGCTCTCACCTCACAATCAGGAGGCTGTGAGTTCAATCCTAGGTAGAGGCTAATAATTGGAATATGCCTGCAGCTTGCACAGAACCATTACCTCTTCCCTCTACATTCCCTTTGCCAAGCTAAAAATGTTGAGGACCACTACTATAGAGCTTTGTTTTCTTTTTTGGAATTGGTTCCAGTCAGTATTGATGGACTGGAAGGGGAAAAGCGGACAAGTCTATCCATAACTCCCTGTTATGTGGGGTCTCCATAAAAAATTAACATTAGAATGTGAAGTATAAATGTGATAGAACAACCGTACAGAAACATGTAGCAAAAATCCAACTAATGGGATGACAGAATTTTCTGGACCTGACATGAGGATCACAATGGGATGTTACTTTCCACGCATTCATAATAATTCACACAAGCTTCAAAAAACACCATTATCTCTAAAGCACAACTGTTCATAGCATGTCTCTTTATTTGCCTGGTATTATTCCTTTAAGGATAAGGGTTTAACTTGAACATGAAGACAACTTTCCTTCTGATCGTAGTCTCTGCTTAGTAGATTCGGCTCTTCTCATTGCTGCATCTTTCTTTGGGACAATTTGTTGAGTTTCTCTGTGTATATGTAGCCATTTAATAAACCTCTTCTAATAGAAAAAAAATGTATCGCTTTGCTATTCAATGTTTACATGAAAGTGCAGAAAGAGCAACATTCTGGTGAAATAAAGATTATTTCTCTGTAATGACATACCCACATATTTGGGACTAAGTTTCCCAAGGACTTACTTCTGAGCTGTGTACAGTACATGAACACCCTTGTTGAAGGAACTAAGCAGGGCTGCAGAACATACACTGCCCAGCAAATTCATTACAATTCTTAGAATGAAGTCAGTATTGATGAATTTGATTTTTCTGTCTTGGTGAATTAAAGAAAAATATATATTTATCTCCACATCCACCTTTACTCTTATTAGACTTGTGTACAAGTACATGACAAATTAATTTCACAGGATATTGTTTTTATTGCATCACTTTGTACATGTTTTAAAGGGAATGTGAGGTACAAAGACTAAAAGCAAAAACATTATACTCAACTGGGGAGAAATACAGGCTTATGGTATGCTTTATTTTATAATAAATAAATTGCCTTTGACTAGCAACAGCTAATGCTTGAAAAATATGATTGGGGATGCAGTAATAATTAACTTCTTTAAAGAAAACTAAAGCCCTGAAGATACTCCAGGCATAACAGATGTGTAAATCTCTCCAAAAATGAACAAGTCTGTACAGTTTGGTAATCAAGCTCTTTGAATCTTCTGTCATTCTGGAATGAACCTAATTTGCTTCTCTGTTTCACAAAGCATCTTATGTAAAGTTTTCTTTCTTATGTACCAAAACTACTATAACTAAGTTTTGAAGAAAAAAAAATCCCATGGCATCATTCAATTACATATGGATTTGGAATTTTATGTAATGAATGATATTTTCATTTCTGCAGTTTTCTTAATAGGCTTTTAGCACAATGCTATCTTTACCTTGTCCAGTCCACTTGTCATTGTGAAGCTGCAAATGTCATAAAAGATGTATGTCTAAAGGTATTTGAAAATGTATTTATATTTCTAAATGCATTTGTCTACCCCCATAATTAACTGGTCTTGGTAGCAAGAGGGATGGTTTCCTGGAAAGCGCTTGAATTTGATTCCCTTCTTTGGAACTAAAATGCTGTAATGGAAACAGTGAGGGGGAGTTGAGAAAATGCAATTCATCAAAACATTCTCCATTTTTGAAATGGCCTCTTATTAATTTATTTCAATTTCTTTACTGCCCAGCGTCCAACAATATCCATCCTTATGTCATAGTAATTCTTACTATGCCTATACCTCCTGGGTAGCTCTCTCCACTAAACATATGTTTTGTAAGAATTACTAAACTTCTAGGAAAGACAGGGTTTTGTTTTATAATTTTCCTTTTCTTACTTTAGGAACTAGCTAACAATATATTACTAGCTAATGGGTTGGTGCAAAGCTAAGTAAAGGTGAAGGTTTCCCTGTCCAATTATGTCTGGTTCTAGGGCATGGTGCTCATCTCCATTTTTTGGCTGAGAGAACCACAATGTTGTGAAGACATTTCTTTGGTCTTGTGGCTAGCTATATACCAAAGGTACATGGAATGCTGTTATCTTCCCATGGAACATGGAAAGGTAACAACATTCCATGTGCTATTGGCATATAGTCATGCTGGCCACATGACCACAGACAGGCCTTTGGACAAAGCTAGTTACTACTATTCCTATTAGTCTACTTGCAATTGAATGCTTTTGACCTGGAATAGTATAGAATAGAATAACAGAGTTGGAATGGACCTGCTTAGGCAGGAAACACTACACTACTTCAGACACTTGATTATATAACCTCCTCTTTAAAACTTCCAGTGTTGGAGAATTTATAACTTCTGGAGGCAAATTGTTCCACTGATTCATTGTTCTAACTGTCAGGAAATTTCTTCTTAGTTCTAGGTTGCTACTCTCCTTGATTAGTTTCCATCCATTGCTTCTTGCCCTGCCCTCAGGTGCTTTGGAGAACAAATCAGCAGGAGCCCACTGAAGGTAAAAATACCAAAATGCCATCAGTTCTGTATATTCAAATAAGTCAAATAAAAGGAGTCAGAAATTATCAGTTTCAATGTAAAATGCAAATAAACAAACAAATCGTCTGTACTTAAAATTATTATGCACCTTAATCCTTCATTACCATGGGCATTTCTAAGGATTCTAAAGAAGCTAACAATAGAATTCTTTATTGGCCAAACATGATTGAAAACACAAGGAATTTGTCTTGGTGCAAATGCTCTCAGTGTACATAAAATAGAATAGAATACTTTATTGGCCAAGTGTGATTGGACACACAAGGAATTTGTCTTGGGGTAAATATTCTCAGTATACATAAAAGAAAAGATACATTCATCAAGAATCATAAGGTATGACACTAAATGATAGTCATAGGGTACAATAAGCAATCAAATCATATTAGGAAACAGTTTATAAATCGTAAGTATACAAGCGACAATCATACAGTCACAAGTGGGAGGGGATGGGTGATAAGGAGTGATGAGAAGATTAACAGTAATAGTAGTGCAGACTTTGTAATAGTTGAACAGGGTTGAGGGAATTATTTGTTTAGCAGAGTGATGGCTTTTGGGAAAAAAAAAACTGTTCATGTGTCTAGTTGTTCTGGAGTGTAATGCTCTATAGCGTCATTTTGAGGGAAGGAGTTGAAACAGTTTATGTCCAGGATGTGAGGGGTTTGTAAATATTTTCACAGCCCTCTTTTTGACTCGTGTAGTATACAGGTCCTCAATGGAAGGCAGATTGGTAGTAACTGTTTTTTCTGCAAAGACTCAGATGATTTTCCAGATGTCTTCCAGTCATTTGTAGCACAAGGTTTTGTTATAGGATATTTAGTTTGGGAAGTAGATTCAGTTAGGTTTTGGTAAATGTGGATATCTGGATATGCCTTGTTATTTAGATGAGTGGTCTGGTTCCATCACATCCTCCTCTAGTTGTCCAGTATTGTGGAAAGAGAGAGATTGGTGATCTATTTTTGTAAAATATTATGAAATATATGCCAGAACATAGCTATATATACCCAACAACAGGCCAATATCTCACAACCAAGCCATATGATTCAGCTACATACGCATTTAGAATTTTATGTAATTGATATTTTCATTGCTGCTGTTTTCTTAATATGATCATCAATTCTTCAAATGTTTATATAGTTAATGGAGAAACTCTGATGACATTCCTTTCCAATTGATTCATTAAGATGTCCAAAGACTCAAAACCTTTTCCTGAATCTGTTTCAGTCTTAAACCCAATGAGACCAATTTAACATTAAAAGCAAACAAACAAACTTGTTACCATTGGTGTCTCATCAGCAGCTGCCTTTAATTATTTATTCCATACACAATAAATGTCAATTTAAGTTTATTTCAATTTAAAACAATATTCTTCTTTTTAAAGTTTTAAATGAACTGCTACACCAGGTGGATTAGAAATAGGATTTTTAAACTGAGGAGGTCCTTGGTACTCTCTAAGCTTGATTATTTTCCTGCAGACATTTCTTGCAGACTTTTCATTACCCAGACTAGATAACATCATCAGCATTCGAAGTGAACCAAGGACCCCTCATTTCAACCTTGAGCTACAAATATTCTCTTTTATTAGATTTTGAAACTAACTATAAGAATCCAATTTCTGGATTGTTTAAAACCCTATTAAAATATAATTGAGGATTTTGTATCTAAATATCCCTATGTTGTGGGTCAGAAAAAAATATGGTTATAGGAGACTTTGGAGGCTGGACAGTAAAGACACTAATTAAAATTAAAGAAGAAGAGACTGACTAATATAGAATGGAGAAAAGAATTTAAATTTTGGAATAATTCAAAGATATTGGGCAACAATGGACCAGAAATTTCTCTTAAGTTTGTCGGCTACCATAAAAAGTAGTTTAAAAGAGGACAGAAAAGAGTACACAACTGGGCACCAGGCTATTCTGGATATGGATTTAAAAATGAGAAAATAAAAGAATGGAAAAAAAGAGATTACATAGAACTTACAAATGAAAGTGGCTGTTTTTTATTAACTAAAAGAGATATACAAATAATATATTAGAAGGGTGACTTGGAGAAATTTATTATCTTGAACTCACAAAAAAGACTTGTTATATTCAGAAAGGAGTCCCTCAGAAAACAGAAAATGAAAAAAAAAAACAGCTTTTGAGAGGTTGTTTAAAGAGAATAAACAAAGTGTGCGTGTATATGTGTATCTCTCTGCATATATGCAGGGGAGAGAGAGAGAGAGAGAGATCAACCTACATTCTATCTATCTATCTATCTATCTATCTATCTATCTATCTATCTATCTATCTATCTATCTATCTATCATCTATCTCTTTCATTTCTCTCTCTATCATCTATCTATCTATCTCTCTTCTCTCTCTTTTTCTCTCATCTCTCTGTATCTATCTATCTATCTATCTATCTATCTATCTATCTATCATCTATCTCTATATTTCTCTCTCTATCATCTATCTATCTATCTCTTCTCTCTCTTTTTCTCTCATCTCTCTCTGTATCATACTCTCTCTCACCTATAACTATATCTATCTATCTATCTATCTATCTATCTATCTATCTATCTATCTATCATCTATCTCTTTCATTTCTCTCTCTATCATCTATCTATCTATCTCTCTTCTCTCTCTTTTTCTCTCATCTCTCTCTGTATCATACTCTCTCTCACCTATAACTCTATCTATCTATCTATCTATCTATCTATCTATCTATCTATCTATCTATCTATCTATCTATCTATCTATCTATCTATCTAGTGTGTGTGTGTGTGTGTGTGTACGAAGTGTATGTGTATACACTATGTGTATAATATATGTGTATCTCTCTGTGTGTACACACAAAAATACACACATACATACAGAGTATTATGGTGCAGTGGTTAGAATGCACTATTTCTACCTAATTCAGCTCACTGCCAGGAGTTCAATCCTGACCAGCTTGTGTGTGTGTGTGTGTAGTATATATATGTTGTTCTTTCTATTAGCTCTTGAGGTGTTCTTCTCAACCAGGACTGAACTATTTGCTTATAGATAAGATATGGGAAAAAGAATTTTGGGGATACTGTTTGAACAATTAAAAAGTAAGTTTTTTAATATGTTCCTCTTTCTGGTAGCTCTTAATAAATTTTATTTTTACTAGTTTGTATGATGAGATTTTAAAGATTAATTTATAAATAAGAGATAACATATGGAAATAATTTTTTTGTTTTACTTTTAGAGAAAATGAAAAACTACTTGGAAAGGAAAGGAATATGAAAATGATTTATTTTATTAAGGTCAAAATATATGTATTTTATTTCTGGTAGCTCTTAATGGATTTGTGCTGATTAAGATTGAATGTGGTGGCTTTTTAATGTGTTTATAGATGAAATATGAGATATAGGAAGAAAAGATGTTTGGCTGAAATGTTAGGAAAGGAGATAAGTTACTGAAATTGTTTGTGCTTGTCTTGATGAAGGTGAAGGTCATTTTGATATATATACATATACACACAAAGATACACAGACATACAAACACAGAAACACACACATACAGTATATTTCCCTGTACATTTTTATCATTTTGTCTTTTTTCTTAATTTGTATTAATTTTTTATCTTACATTTTAAAATTTTAATAAAATATGTCTATAAAAAATTCATGGTCCACCTTTAGCTACATGAGCCATTGCATTGTGAAGCAGTTCTGAAAGACAGCCACATGTACAGCATGTTACTTTAACTATGAAGTAACCAGGAATCAGCCCTCCCAACATAGAATCGGTTGCAATTAGCTATGAGTTCAGAAATATCTCCAAATTGTGCACCAGTTTTATTTCAGCAGAAGCACACCAATCAAAACTAAAGAGGAGATAAAAGAGTCATGAAGCCATAGCTACTTGGTTTTACCTGAGAGATGCCTCATTCATCTCCACAATTGCCCTTCAGATATCCTTTGACTCTCTAGGACAGGGGTCTTCAAATTTGACAGCTTTAAGACTTGTGAACTTCAATTTCCAGAATTCCCCCTCATGTTAGCTCAGGAATTCTGGGACTTGAAGTCCACAAGTCTTAAACAAGTTTGAAGACCCTTGCTCTAGGAGGAACCAATCTCCTTAACCAGAATTGCTAATAACATTTTGCCAGTTTCATCATCATCACTGTCATCATCAATACCATCATCATGGAATCCTTAATAAAGACTTAGAGCATAGAATGATAGTTAGGAGGGATCTTGGAGGTCTTCTAGTCCAACCCCCTGCATAGATAAATGATTGTCCAGTCAGTCTCTTTTTGAAAGTCCCAAGTGATGGATTACCCACCACTTATGAAAGCAAGTTGTTCCATTCATCAATTGCTCTCACCATTAGGAAATTTCTCCTTAGTTTTAGGTTGCTTTTCTCATTGATTAGTTTCCATCCATAGTTTCTCATCTTGCCTTTTGGTGCTTTGGAAAATGGTTTGACCTCATTGTCTTTGCAGGAGTTCTGTGCTTCTATACTTTTTTACTCTTTTGTTTTCCTCCAGCAGCATTCTAGGTATCTTTTTTACTGCTTCATCTTCTAGAGTTCTTTTAAAAATGCTATTTGCTATCCAAATGTAGTCCGTACACATGGAATCCAAAATAAGATATTCATTCCTAAGGTTTGAGGAATAACCTCAAGTTCTCTTTCAAACCCAGAAGGCTTCATTAAGTAGGCTTTGCTTTACAGTATAGCAAAGCCAAATCTGAAGTTTCATGCCCAAAGCATCTGATTAATTTTTCCCTTCTCCCCATCTTTCCCCTTTCCAACTGTCCAATTACATTCAAACAAATTGTTTTGGTAACAATCCTTGGCTTGGCTGACTGGTGTTATATCTCAGCCTCCTCTTTATTTCCCCACAGCTCCTTCTCCCCATTGCCTATAGTATCTGACATGTGGCGAAGCATGACTGGTATAGCAAATGACAGTCCTGTCACATGGAGCAAACCAAATATATAGTTTTTTTGCCCTATTTTGGTGAAGAGCAGCCATAGAGAACTCCAAGGCTCACATCAGACCATGAATGAGACCTAGTAGAAACAGTTCTCAATTCCAAATCACATCACCAGTAACAAAAAGCAGAATAAGAATTGCCATGATCACCCAAATAATCTCTGATTCCTTTGGGTTTCTGAATGTGCATGCATATTTTTCAGTGAAATGTAATGCTCCATTAAATCTCTACATGCAATTTAACTTAATATGCTTTTTTCCCCCTTAATAACATTCAAGCTGATCTTGAACTACTGATCTTTTGTTACATGTGCTTATCATGTAAGGGATCTAAATTAAAGGGATCTAAATAACCACTTTGCATAAAAATGCCTATAAACACTGCCACCAATACCTTTTCTATGAACTTTTGAAACCCTGCTTGATTAGCTATAATTGGCCAAGTGATAAACCAAGAGTATCAGCTACTGAGCACTTTGTATATCAGACATTGTATACTGTACATATATTACTAACATAATGCACAAGCTATAAAAAAAATGATAGTCTAAAGCAAGGTGGCAGCCTAAGAGTCTTTCAGGTGGTTGAATAATTTTCAAAATTCTAGATTGGTGGTGCTTTGGCTATATATGGTGACACGTTTTGCTCAACAACAACAGTCCACAGCAGAGAATGGTAGAGGATTTAAAAAAGACACTTGCTTTTAAAAATGGCATTTAGCCATAATTTTGTGGGTTATTTTGAATGTAATGGGATGTGTTGGCTCGCCCTTATATTCCCACAATAGTTTCCAAAGCTGCTTCCTCTAACTTTACTGAATCCTTCCCACAACTTTCCCCAAATAGTTGGGGAAAGCCAACTATTTAAGCAATTACCAGACATTTTATTTCAGAGAATATTCTCCTTGCTATGAATTAACAGGAGGAGATCCCTGGTCACCCTCTTCTTTTGTAGCCTGGCTTGATGAAAAAACCTAGGCTGAAGGTTACATCCATTTCCCAGAATGCATGTTCATTAAGAATTCTAAATATTAATTATATATAGCAAGGTCAGATAAAAGAAAAAGAGAAGGAATAAATAATTATTTTTGAAGAGGCTAACTTTAGTCAGCTGATTCATTAGCCCAGTATTTCTCTTGTACACATACAAGAACACATTTCATAGACCAAATCACAGTCCATAAAATAAAACAAAGTCTGTGCTGTAATTGGATTCACTGATCCTAGTTTGTAGTCCAAATCTACTAGGATACAGTTATTGTTGGCTGGCTGGCTTTCCAATTAGGAAAAGAGAGCCATAGAAAGAACCATTATCAAAAAGTAATATGAAGACTTTTATTTTAATTCTGATGCTTTAGTTTTCTAGTCATTGATAACGTATGTGTAAAGATGAGTGAGCAGGGAAATAAATGAAAAAAAGGAACGTAGAACATCAGAGTATGAAGGCACTTTGGAGATCTTCTAGTCCAAGGGTCTTCAAACTTGGCAAGTTTAAGACTTATGGACTTCAACTCCCAGAATTCCTGAGCTAACATGAGGAAGAATTCTGGGAGTTGAAGTCCACAAGTCTTAAAGCTGTCAAGTTTGAAGACTCCTGTTCTAGTCCAACAGCAGGACACCCTATATAACATTTCAGATAAATGGGTCACCAAGAATGGAAATATAGAGTTGGATGTCATTCAGCCTACAATATATACTTCAACCCATGGTGAAGATGATCTTACCCAGTGGTTTCATATATGTTGAAAAGAAGTAGAGAAAGTATACCCTGCAATACACCATAGAATGGCAGCTGAAGGCTGGGCCTCTTACTCCTCAGCAAAACCAATTGGGACCTGCCACGGAGAAAGGAACCAAACCAGTGCAGAATTTATGTTTCCCCTGGAAAGGAAATTTTAAAATGTTCAGACAACATCTAATTTGCAATGGGAAAATGAGTTTAGAATGCATTTAGCTCTATGACTGGGGTAGAGTCAAGGTCCCAATTCCTAACAAGTGATGATAGACTTTTTCATTAGTATTTATCTTCTCCTTACAAGTAAGATAATTTATAACAACAGATAACATGAGCATAAATTGATTCCAGAAATTGTAGAGGACAGGAAGGCCCAGAGAAATGTTATCCATGGGGTCGCAATGAGTTGGAGATGTCTTTGTAACTAACTAACAATAACAACAACAGTAAACAGATTAACAGATTAATAGAGTTGGAAGGGACTTTGTACATAGGTCATTTAGCCCAACCCTCCAAGCAGGAGATTCTACACCATTTCTGACAGATGGAAGTCCAGACTCTTCTTGAAAGTCTCCAAAGATGGAGCACCCACAACTTCTGAAAGCAAACCATTCTGCTGGTTGATTGTCCTCACTGTCAGGAAATTTCCCCTTAATTCTAGGTAGCTTTGATCCTTGGTTAGTTTCCATCCATTGCTTCTTGTCTTCCTTTCTGGTCTTTTGAAAAATAAGTTGATCCTCTCTTCTTCATGACAGTTCCTCAAGTATTGGAATACTGCTCTCATGTCATTCCTAGTCCTTTTTTTACTAGATTAAACATATCCAATTCCTGCAACTGTACTTCAAATGGTTTGATCTCCAGTTCCCTAATCAACTTTATTGATTTTCTCTGCACTCTTTCCAGAGTCTCATGACCTTTTTAATATCATGTGACCAAAACTGAATGTAGTATTCCTTTAAGGCTTTTCTTTCTATTTCTTTCTGCTGTATTCCTTTAAGAAGGCTTCCTTCTTGAAAAGATAGACCTTTTAAAAATCATCAACCAAAGGAACACCCACCAGCATGTGAACTCTGATTGATTAATTGATTGATTGATTGATTGATTTTATTTGTATCACTGCCACTTTGAGAAAAATTAGATGTCAATTAGATGTCTGGGATCATTGTTTTGAATTCCCATTTTAATCTTGAAATTGTAAGCTTCAATTCTAGAATGTAAAGATTTTCATTACAGAAAATTACAGAAGAATTATAGAAACAGTAACAGGATTTTTAAAAAATACTTTCATAAATATGAATTATGAATGAGCAAAGTTTAAGTGTGAATGTTATTACATGGAGTCATAGAACCATACCACTGGAAGAGACCTTAGAGTCCAACTCAGGGCAGGAATCCTTATTCCTTTCTGGCTAAATGCTTGTCAAATCTTTATTTGAAACCTCCATTGATACATTATCCATTACCTACAATAGAATTATTACATGCTAAATTATTACATGCTCAGATATGGGAAGATTTGGCATTACCTGTAACACAGCAATGTGGCAGATGATGGAACATAGAGAGATGGTTACATTTATTTTTCAGCTTACAGAAAAGACTATATCTATATTTATTGCAGAGTGGAAACCCATTATAGACTTTTTGGATGAAAATGAACGGATGGTTGTGATTTTGATTAAGAAAAAAATAGATAATAAAATATAGAAAATTTTATTATAGATAATAAAATAGAAAATAAAGTGTTTCTTTTTGTAATCATAAAGTAAAAGATCATTTTACTTCTATTTGCTGCAAGGAAAATCAGAAAGCACTTTTTATAGTTCATCATTTTTTTTGCACTTTTGTCTTTCATTCGTCTTTTTTTTTCTTCCCTTCTTTTTCTTTGTTTTGAATTAGTTTTTCCTAGTTTTTATCTTCTTTTAAAAACTTCTATGCTTTTGCTGAATTATAAGAGAAATTTTTAAAAGCAAAAAATACTTTAACTTTGAGAAATTTTCCAATCCATTGGAGTGCCATTGGAAGAAAGAAAGAAGAAAGCCAGTCTTTCTTCTACAGAAAATATACTACATAATAGTGCAATATTCAATGGTGCTTATCAATGAACTATTGAATTGTCAGAACTAATTCAAAGGAGAGGACAAAACCATTCTCAAAAACCTAAAAAAGAATCAAGCCATAACAATCCTCCCAGTTAACTTGTGGCTAGGGAAGGATTCTAGGCTCATCCCCTTTTTCATGTCACTCCACCAGTCCTTCTACAATGTGGGGTCTAGAAGTGATAGCACTCTCATACAAAGAACTAAAAGTATAGATTCAGTATATAGATGACACTTTCATCAAAATAATGTCTTAATCAAGGAACTACCAAGGAGAAAATTGCCCTCAGGAAAAAAAAACAGGCAAGGCAATCTACCGTATATACATGGGAACAAACCTCACACTTACACTGATAATTACTAATTGGGTAATTAAATGTCTGTGTTGGAAGGAAAATCCATCTGATTCAGTTCCAAGCAGGGAGAAAGATGCTCGAAACAACATGGAGGCTGATTAGAAAGAAAGTTTAATGATGAAGCAGAACCACCAAGGTTTGTGGAAAAAATGGTGTTTAGAGGAGCTGGGTTTTTATACCTTCTGGTTGAGGGTCATGTAGGGTCATAGTTGGCTCTATAGGCAAAAGAGGAAATGCAAATCCTAGGTGTTTTCTGAGGTAATTCTGTCAACCTTTTGTTTGTTGCTTATCAAGTTTCAGACTTGACCCAGTCTCTCTGAATGGATTACCAAATCTGCATTTCTAAAAGCTGGCCTCCTCAGTTTCTGCTTGAGGCAGGGAAAGTGGGGCTGGTTTCTGTTTCCCTTAAGATTTTTTCCCATTTCTCTTTTAGGGAAAATATTCTACCTTGCCTTTCTTTTAAATATTTCCCAAAATATTAATTCTTCTGAGGTGTGTGTGGGGGGGCTTCCCACATCTGCAAGAAATACCAAGCTCAGAGACTACCAAGGACCCTACTATTCAACCTACATCTAAATATATTCTTTTTATTGGAGTCAATGAACTATTTTCAACCTTAGAGGCTTATGATTCATTAAGTTGATACCTTGCAGAAAAAACAATTACTACCAACCTGCCTTCAATCAAGGACCTGTATACTGCCCGAGTCAAAAAGACGGCTGTGGAAATATTTACAGCCCCCTCACATCCCGGACATAAACTGTTTCAACTCCTTTCCTCAAAACGACTCTATAGAGCACTGCAAACCAGAACAACTAGACACAAGAACAGTTTTTTTTCCTGAAAGCCATCATTCTGCTAAACAAATAATCCCTTCAACACTGTTCAACTATTACAAAGTCTGCACTACTATTACTGTTAATCTTCTCATCACTTCTTATCACCCATCCCCTCCCACTTGTGATTGTAGGACTGTAACTTTGTCCCTTGTATCCTTATGATTTATACTGTTTCCTAGTATGATTTGGCTATTGATTGTACCCTAGGACTATTGTTTAGTATTGTACATTATGATTCTTGATTCTTAACGAATGTATCTTTTCTTTATGTATACTGAGAGAATTTACACCAAGCCAAATTCCTTGGCCAATAAAGTATTCTATTCTATTCTATTCTATTCTATTCTATTCTATTCTATTCTATTCTATTCTATTCTATTCTATTCTAGATGAAGCATTCTCCCCTTACTTTCCAATACCTGCTCACAATACTCCAAAACATGTCTTTGGTTCCCTTATTTTATAGTGTACGAATGTTATTATAATAATGAACTATAGTTGTTTCTTGTGACAGTGCTTTCTTGGTAGGGGAGATGGGATAAAAACCTCCATATCTATAAACACCTGGAAAAGCAAAAGGAAGGAACTGGGATTAATGGGAAGAAAATAGTCCCTAAAAAACAAAAGGCATTGATAGCGTAGTTCATGCAGAAGCTAGCTAGCAAGCCTTGAATTCCCAGGTAAAATAGGAAATGGACGAAACAGAAGAATGTCCAATCAGATCTCATGGTAGCCACAGTCCAGACTGAAAACTAGCTTGACCCTGTGATCAGCTCGTTGCAATCTGGCTGGAATTTCTGAACTTGGAATAATAACAACAACAACAACAAGTGTGAGAACCTGGAAGAAAAGCAGCTTAGACTGCAGTGCAGAATTGCCCTTAAGAAGAGCTCACTTCTGAGTATATATCAAGAGACTTATGCTGCAAGGTTTGTAAATTGGTTTTTGCACTGGTAAATTTGCACTTTAATTCACTTGTGCATAGAATGCTGTCTCCTAAAGATGTTAATGAGGGTATGTCATCTTTAAAAATATAACACTAATGAAAACATTCCCACACAGATAATAAATCTTTTCCTATGAAATCTTTTTAAGTACATCTCTGCAAACACCCACATAATGTTGTATTCATTTTATTTACCATGGCAACATGAAATAATAGATACTTATCACAACTCAAATGTGGCTACACAAAGAACTTCAGAGTATAGAGGCGCTTATTGGAAAGAACATTTAAAACATGAAATTAGATTTATTGAAAGCAGAAGTCTCCTCCTCCTCTTCCTCCTCCTCCTCCTCCTCCTCTTCCTCCTCCTCCTCCTCTTCCTCCTCCTCCTCCTCTTCCTCCTCCAATGTGGCAGGAGATAAATCTAAATTCCATGTATCTGCCTCACACATAGAGAGACAGAGAAAGAGGAATCCGTATATTTCTAAACTACTATGTATCACTTTTTATTACCTTGAATTTCATACATCCGTTTGATTCCTCATTATTCTGAAATAATAGCAAAGTATATCATTCTAACATAATCTGGTTTATTCACCTGTTTATGTTTTGGGAGCTAAGCCAGTTTCACATCAGGGTGTGAATGTGATCATATGAAAGAAATGACCATGAAAAAGACATTTCAAGCAAAAATATTTTTGGATTTATATTTTCTGTCCAGATTTTTTTTTTAAAAAAAAATGTGGAATGGTCAGGATAATGAGCAGATCAATTTTCTAAGGCCTTTGAAGAGTTTTTAGAGGCTCTGGAGACTATTGAATCTGGATGTTATTTTTTGCAATATCTAAGCAGGTACAGGTTTATCATTCATTTATTTACATATGGTTTGTGAGGCAGGTTCAGCATCCAAAATCGCTGCTATCGGGTCTATTGGACAGTTTAAAAACTAAGTTTCAAAAGCAAGGAAGGAAGGAAGGAAGCAAGGAAGGAAGGAAGGAAGGAGGGAGGGAGGGAGGGAGGGAGGGAAGGAAGGAAGGAAGGAAGGAAGGAAGGAAGGAAGGAAGGAAGGAAGGAAGGAAGGAAGGAAGGAAGGAAGGAAGGAAGGAAGGAACGGAAAAATGAATACTGGATGAAGACAGACTGGATAGTAGTACAGCTGGATAGTAGTACAGCTTGAACAGGTATTGGATGGTTGCTCCTACTGGATGGTTACCGAATGAAAGATTGTTGTTTACGAAGAAAGAACAAGTCAAGAGAACACAAAATAAGAAAAGACTGTGGAGAAACATGTCCACTGTCTTCAAGCAACTTTAAGGTTGATATGCAGAAAATGGGACAAAATTGTCATACCATATGGTGAAGCTGTAGTTCAGTTGTTAGCCCAATTATGTGTACTGTATTAAGCTGCAGAGATTTTCTGTTTCCTACTTTTCCTATTTTTTTATCTAAGTCCAAAAATATGTTGGTTTGGATAACTTAGAATTGCGTTGCTTGCAGTCAGACCTAGGTATTGCCTACAAAATTATACGTAGTGATGTTTTACCTGTAAATGATTTTTTTTCTGTTTTAATTGCAATAATACAATGGCTTTAAACTCAATGTAAATTGTTCTAAACTCGATTGTAAAAAAATATGATTTATGTAACAGGGTTGTCGAAGTCTGGAATGCCCTACCTGATTCAGTTGACTCAGCTACAAATTTTCACAGTTTCAGTCACAAATTGATTTCCATGGACCTTAGGTAAAGGTTCCTCTCACATATACATGTTAGTTGTTTCCAGCTCTAGAGGGCAATACTCATCTCCATTACAAAGTCAAAGAGCCAACACTGCCCTAAGATGTCTCCGTGGTCATGTGGCAGGCATGACCAAATGCCGAAGTGGTCCCTATTTTTCTACTTGCATTTTTACATGCTTTCAAACTACTACGTTGGCAGAAGCTGGGACAAGTAATGGGAGCTCATTCTGTTATGCGGCGCTAGGGATTCGAACCACCAAACTGATCGACAAGCTCAGTGTTTTAGCCACTGAGCCACTGCGTCCCCTTCCGTGGACTTTACTTCATACTTAAGTGGTCAGTAGAGGGGGCATGCCTAAGTGCACTAACGTGCCTATCGTCCCTGTCATTGTATTTTTAATTCTCTTACTCTTGTTCTCATTTTTGTTTGACAAATTCCAATAAATAAAATAAACATATCATCCTTAGGCAATGCTTGCTGGAATTAGTCATGAGGAGAGTTTAATTCGGCAGTTTCCCTGATATTGCTGGGACTCTTTCCTCCAGTACTAAGAGTGTCCTTGATAAAGAATGGACTATTCTCAGAGGATCAGCTCTTTCTGAAAGTAGATCCTTTGGTTTCCAAAGTTCCGATTATTTTATTTGTAAATGCTAGACAGTGATATAACTAAGAGTGGAGAGGTGGCAATTAGAATGGGACAGGCCTTACACCTTCATGTACATGTCAGGTGCTATTTACCAGATTTCTATCTCAGGGACATTTATCTTTCCGCTGATGCATGTTAACATCATTGGTTTTATGATAATCATTCAACCTGGGATACATATTATTATTTTCTCTAGGCCATTCAGTGGCCTTGAAGAGGCACTCAACGTCTGTTCCTCTTGTGAGTCAAGCAATTTTCAGCTGGCCACATCTGTGACCACAAGCAGGGAGGAAATCTAATTAATCTAATTATTTTATCTAGTTAATTAACTCTATATTTCAAACCATAGACTTAAAATATTTTTTTTAACTTCAAAGTAATGGATTCTACTACTATCACACATACAGTATCCATATATTCATTGCAAATCAAATCAAATCTATTTATTCTGAAGTTTAAAAATAAGATCCAATATCATAATCAGATTTTTTTTATTCTTAAAAAGCAAGAATTGGCTAAAATTAAAACAAAACCAGAATTAAAATATGACATGAATTGTTTTGAATTGTGATTTGAAATTCAAAGACAATGAAATTTGAATCCGATGGCGATACAATAAAAATAAACTAATCATGTGTTTCAATAGGGATCAAAATGACTACCGCTAAGATTTTTTTATGGAATGGAAAAGGAGATGGTAGAAACTACAGATGTTATGAACCATGCACAAGTGTGAATCTGATCGTTTCAAGGGGCACAAACCATACATTTCTTTAAAAAAATATTCCTTCTATATTTCCATTAGCATGAGACAGTTTGCTGTAGCGATTAACGTACCTAACTAGAAACAAAGAGAGTGAATTCTAGTCTAAATTTAGGCATAAAGTCAGCTGGGTGATATTAGGCAATCCATCCATCCTAGGCAAAATGTGAAGCCAGATCTGTAAATGCAGCCACCACCCCCTCAAAAAAAAGTATGTAGAGACTTGCCCACACAGTCACCAGGAATCAACACTGACTTGAAGGCATTTCAAGAAAAATACAGCACAAACCATTCAAAGACAAGTTTATATTGAAAATGTCCTGGGGAGAAAAAAAATCACATTCCAACTTAAAAAAAGAACAACTGAAGATATTTTTTTTTTCCTTTCCAAATAGAAAATCTTAGTTAAGACTGAAGAAGCTACTGAACACTTGCTTTTCTGAGATGGCAGTCTAGCTTTGGCTCATTGACAAAGTGCTCCTTGTGCAATTTTTTTAAAAGAAACAATTTAAGATTCAATTTGTTTAAAAGGTACAAAAAGAGAATGTGGCATGGAAGCATCCAAATACCTACAATTGCTTCTTTATTGGCAGAATTAGATGAAAAGGGTACAGGTGGCAAAATCTTTAGAGAATATTGATCCCTGCAAAGTTTCTTGAAAGCTTCTACAAACTCAGCATGTGTTCAATTCTGTATATATAAAACACTATGATCTGAGATATTTTCTATATTATGTGCAGGAGCCCAATGACAAACATACTGTCTTCTATCTACCAACATGATGAACACATATGTGTTTCTCTTTTCTCATTCCCTCATTCCACATGAATCTACCTAAACATATTTTATCTGAAGAGGCAGAGATACAAATATCTGAGTCCCCAGGTCTTTGATAGGCAGCAGAGGTGACAAAAGGCATCAGGCATGCCAATATTAGAAAGTCTGTTAACACCATTCAATTCTTACAAATTCTTAGAATGGCTTTCTTATTGCTTCATTTATAGAATAGGAGCATATTTCCCCACAGACTATCTATTTATTGGAAAATACATTAAATTTGATAATGATACTGACATTTAAAAAACTACTCTAAAAGACATTCTCTGGAGAATTAGAGAATGGATACGAATTTTAATTTTCTGCAACATATGCGGGAATCAAGTCATATACCTACATTATTGATTATTATTTTCTTTCTTTCCATAACTTACTAATATCTATTAAGACTCTAGGGAATTTTAGGAATTTCTAGGAATTTGTCAGAGAAACATTAACGATATTGAATACAAATTTAAAAAGCAGTATCATTGCTAGTATAGAATGAAGAAGTAATTTTAAAATATGTAAAGGTTAGGTTTTTATATTTCTTCTCCTTCTCCTATCACCTCTTACAATACTAGACAACACAGTATCAACAATAGAGCCTTCACATTTCTAGATTCTATCATATCACAAGACCTAAAATGGACACCTAACATCAAAAAAATCATCAAAAAAGCACAACAAAGAATGTTCTTTCTGTGCCAACTCAGAAAGTTTAACTGCCCAAGGAGCTGCTGATACAGTTCTACAGAGGAATTTTTGAATCTATCATCTGCACCTCTATAACTGTCTGGTTTGGTTCTGCAACCCAACAAGACAGATACAAACTCCAGACAGTAACTAGGACTGAAGAAAAAACAATTACTACCAACCTGCCTTCAATCGAGGACCTGTATATTGCACGAGTCAAAAAGGGGGCTGTAAAAATATTTACAGGCCCCTCACATCCCGGACATAAACTGTTTCAACTCCTATCCTCAAAACGACGCTATAGTGTACTGCACACCAGAACAACTAGACACAAAGACAGTTTTTCCCCGAACACCATCACTCTGCTAAACAAATAATTCCCTCAACACTGTTCAACTATTTACAAAGTCTGCATTACTATTACTATTAATCTTCTCATCACTCCTTATCTCCCATTCCCTTCCACTTGTGACTGTATGACTGTAACTTTGTCACTTGTATCTTTATGATTTATATTTCCTAGTATGATTTGATTGCCCTTTGACTATTATTAAGTGTTGTACCTGATGATTCTTGACTCTTGACGAATGTATCTTTTCTTTTATGTACACTGAGAGCATATGCACTAAGAGAAATTCCTTGTGTGTCCAATCACACTTGGCCAATAAAGAATTCTCTTCTCTTCTCTTCTCTTCTCTTCTCTTCTCTTCTCTTCTCTTCTCTTCTCTTCTCTTCTCTTCTCTTCTCTTCTCTTCTCTTCTCTTCTCTTCTCCCCCTCCTTCTCCTCCTTCCACTTCAGGTATCAAAGGAGAATACAGAGTTCTGGTTCTTGCTTTTCTGGTGGTTTCAACCATGATTACTTTATGCTATTGTAATGTGTCTTTGATGTTGTTTGTCCTTCTTCTTCTGAATCTGCCTCCTGTTTTTTGACCTTCTCCTCTTTTTATATATACCTTGTACAGTATGGAACCATAAGGCATCATCTCTAGTTGAGCAAACTACCTTATTTGCTGTTTTTGTATGTTATTTAAGATTGGCTCTATGCCATTTCTTTCTCTTATGATCCCATTTCTGATTTTATCTCTCCTGCTCATTCTAGCAGCAGTCCTCAAATATCTCATTTCTGTGGTGACTAACTTTCATTCATGTTTTATCATAAGTGTCCATATTTGGCACTGGTAAGTTAGGTAAAGATAAAGGTTCCCTCGCATATACGTTTCCAGTTCTAGGGGGCAGTGCTCATCTCTGTTACAAAGTTGAAGAGCCAGCACTGTCCAAAGATGTCTCCTTGGTCATGTGGCTGGCATGAGTAAATGCCGAAGGCACATGGAATGCTGTTACCTTCCCACCAAAGTGGTCCCTATTTTTCTACTTGCATTTTTACATGCTTTTGAACTCACTCTGTTATGCGGTGCTAGGGATTCGAACAGCCCTTTTTTCTGATCGACAAGCTCAGTGTCTTAGCCACTGGATTTTAAACAACTGGGGATAGAAATTCACAAGTGTGCTTAGACAGTAATACAAATGAAAAGTAAACAACTCCTTCCATTTGAAAAGAGAAGAAATTGTTGAAAGAAAGCAATAAATGTCTATTTAAGATATTTGACCATTTAGTGTTTTGATACTTCTACTTGAAAGAATAAGATTAATATACAAACATTGGTAGAAATCAGGTTTCTAGGAATCTTATTTTTATTAAAAGAAGGGGACAGGAGATCTGGCTCCCAAAGCTAAATATATGGTTTGAAAATGTGTTGGAATTTTTAGAGATAAAGCAATATTATATTAATTCAGACAAGATTTCACAGTTTTCATGCTGTGAGCATTAAAAAAGTGAAAATAATTTGTGTTAAAATAAAACAAAGTATTTTAAAGGGTAGTAAGACTATAAATTAGAATTATCCAAAACATTTGTATTCAATTGCTTATTTCTTAAGCAAAGACTTTTTTTCTCTTGAGTGGTCTCATGCAATATTAATATTTCTTTACAATAGTTCCCCTCAAAAAAAATACTGGGAGGGGGACCCTCACATTTCTTTCAGGTCATTTTCATGTGACATCTATCAATTTCCTTTGAAGAAATTGAAATGATAAAGTTTGAATAATTATTATCGGTTGATTCTTTAGTGGAACATTATGTTCTATCAGAACTTTGATTAGCTATTAAATTTCCCAATATTGACTAAAGGTCTTCTTTCACAACTCTAGATGAAAAGATTGAATTCAAAACCTCTGAATTTAAGTTGTTTCTGAATTTATTCTTAGAGTTCTGAAATAGAACATTCATGTGTGACCTTTCTTTTTGGCATGAATCACCATGAAAGATATATTAAGGTAGTTTGGAGGCCTTCTTGGCTTGTGATAAGATAGGTTTTTCCCCCTGTAAATTGTGTAATGGCTTTTTACTGAGTTTAAATAAAGTATGTATGGCAGGTAAAGATGGACACAAATAAAGGAAGGAAAGAGGTGAAAAAGATACCACCTCTGTTTTAAATCCTTTTACATCTGTATTTCTTGCACTTTATTGTAATTCTTCTTAGACTGAAGTTTACTAATCTGTAAGGTTTTACTGATCTGTGAGATTTTCTTTCCGCACCAATTTCTCCTTCGTTACCATTTTTTTTTACTGCATGCATGCACGGTCGGTCATGCTTCTGGACATGACCAAATCAGGTCGCACCTGGAATCTGGGAACAGATTACGGTTGCGACTCGAGGCACCATTGCAATTCATTTTATACACTAGAAATATTTTTTTCCCCTAAAAATTACCCAATAGTAGACTAGGTTGAATATTTTCAAGGAAATAGTCAATCCTGCAGCGGATCCTATCTATACAAGTTTATGTGTGGTGTTGTTATTGCCATCACATAAATAAACTTTTTTTTTATGTTCCTCTTTTTCTTTTTCTTTTCTTTTTTGAGAATGTAGTACACTTTCTTCTGGGTGTATCATTTTGTCATCGTATTTAAAATTATCTATCTGATTTTGTTGGACTGAAAGGGCTTCTATCAGGCAGTGCAATTGCTTAGATCTTTATGTGTACCACCAAAGCTTTGAATCCTAGCAATGACAGAATCATGATTAACACTACAAAGTATGTTAGTGATGGATAGAATACAATAATGTTTATTTTCAATTTGTGTCCAACTCAGACTGAAACTCTTGCTGTCATTTCAGGTTAAATTTTGAACTGTCACCATGTACTTAAACCCTTTCAAAACACTAATGTAAAGTCTATAATGGCAGTACATTTTGTTACACAGAAAACACGCAATTTGCATAGAAGACAAATGGCATATAAAAAAATGGGGAGGCGTCTTTTGAATGTTCCACTTTGAATAGCGCAGTACATCACCTGCCCTGTTGTAATACCATTGTAATACAGCTGAAACCCCCCCCCTCCCATTTAATGATATGATCTGGTGCACTTAGCTGCACTTTACCTATGGTGGTGTCAGTATGATTTTTTTAAAAAATCTTTGGAAACATGGTATAATTATGATGAAACCTGAATTCAAATACATTTTATTATATCTTTATTCCTTAATGAAAATGTGAAGAGGAAAGTTGTTGTCGTTGTTGATGTTGTGTTTTGCTTTGAGAAGAGAATACCTTGCGAGTGAATAAGACAAGAAACAAGGGGATAGAAACTAATCAAGGAGAGACACAACTGAAAACTGAGAAGAAATGTCCTAAGGGTGAGAATAATTAACAAGTGCAACAGCTTGCTTTCAGAAGTTGTGGGTGATCCATCACTGGAGCCTTTGAGAAAGAGACTGGACAGCTATTTGTCTGCAATGTTATAGGGTCTCCTCCTTGAGCAGAAGGTTCTGGACTGGAAGACTTCCAAGGTCCCTTCCAACTCTGTTATTCTGAATAAGCAGAAGCACTTATGATAAATAGGTGGAGGGATGATCAATCATGAAATAAAATCACTATATCTAGATCTTGATCATTAATAAGATTAAAAAAATCAAGAAGGTGTCATGCCCCTGGTGGAGACTGACTCTGAGGGACAGGAGGAACAGCTGACAAGGAGTGGAGGTATGGCTCCAGAGGTTGTGGAGGAGGCTGGGGAAGGGCAGAGGCCAGCTGGGCAGTCAGAGAAGGACCCAGGCCCATCCCCTATCCATCCTAGGGCACACAGGGTGGAAAGGATAAGGGAGAGAAGCGGTCTCCTCAGGAGGAGAGGGCCTTGATCCTCTTCATGGGCTGCAGGTGTGACAACTGAATAAAAGTTTGGACCTGCGTACTGGCAAATGCTGGAAACAAATCGTGTAAATATCTCTAGTTTATAGTTCCTCTCTGAGTTTGGCGTCCTTCCCAGTGTGTTATCTATGGACATCCTCCAGCCCTTATCTTGCCTGGTTTGTGTTGCTTTTTTCCTTCTTCATGTAACTGTATGAGAGGTTTTTTTTGTCTTCCGTCAAAGATATTTGGAGCTTGGAAGCAAACTGAAGGAATAAAAGGGGCTTCACCTGTTTTCTGTTACTGTTTCTTTTGTATCCCACCCTGGGTCATCACAGAAGGGCTTCTCTATTTGTTATTTATTTATTGGTTTGTTTGTTTATAAAATTTATTGGCTGCCCATCTTACTACAGGTAACTTTAGGTGGATTACAGTTACATGTAAGTTAAAACTTAAAGTCTTATTCTCTAGGCATTGTACAAAACCTCTTCTTTCGTTTCACTTTTTTGTGAACCTTAGGGCAAAAAACCAAAATATAAGCATTATTCTCAATAAGGTTGTTTTCTGTCTACTATGGCATTTTCAGTGTTGCTCATCAGGTCTCCAATTTTTTCAGATACAATTCTTTTCCACATCTACTTGCAGCAATTGATTCTGGAATATCTGTATTCAAAGCATGTTCCTTAATACTGAGCTACAGGTCATTCTAATATCTATGTCATTAAGTACTTTATAGCAGACAAGGTGAACCAGCAAAGATAAGGGTAATTCAGGAAGAATTGAGAGGTATGGCAGAAATGATGGAGGGAAATATATTTGTTTGACATAATTTCTAAATAAATACTCTTTCATTAAAATGCATGAGAACCAGCAGAACAAAAAATTGCATGTATTTTTCTCACCCAACACTTCTTTTTAAGCTCAAATTAGATGCATAATCCCAAAGAAAACAGATCAGGCAGTGGAAGTAGGTGTCTTACTTATCACTCATTTGGAACTAATTTAACTGTCTCTGTAGAGGAGAGCTATTTAAAAAAAACACAAGAAGTGTAATCGACTTCAAAATGCTGCTTTTTAATGCTTCAAGTTCCTTTAAAGATGCAGTTTCCAATCTAATCTACCTTCCCTTCAAGTTCAGCAGTAGAATCTGTTACACCAATTATTCCTTTTCATAATGAATACTTAGCACAAACAAAATTTTAAACCACCCAGAGTCACTTGGGTAAGATGAACAGTGTAGAAATGTGATGAATAAATCAATCAATGCAAATTAAGGATTTTTTCTTTCTTTCAGAAGATGTCACCTGATTGAAAATTCCTTTATTCCTTTCAGGTGTCCCATTTGTTTGGAAGATTTTTCCCCCCACATGGTGATTATTATTTATAAATGGAAAATATATGCTTTTGTTATTCAACTGGCTTCATCTAAATTATCCTGGACCTTTTGACCCAGAAAGACAGAAGTTAAAATAATTACTATAATACAGTACAGTTTCACAAAAGTAAGATGGTATTACTGTCTCAGAATAAAAGTAAAGGTGAGTGGTTGGGCAGATAGGATAATTTGAAAGAATAGTATCTTGATTAAGACCACTTAGCAAATTCACAGCTGACCTAAATTACAAAGCATGGCTTTCTAATTAACTGATTTTCTGCTGTCATTCAAAATCTCTATGCATTCTAAATATTTTGCTTATGCCCAGCCATTTTCTTTGTCAACTGTGATAAGAACCACTAGGTTCCCCTCTTGGAATTTATAATCAGAATGGCCAAATTTTTAAAAAATCTACTGTGCTTGTACTAGAGCAAATGTTATGTGGGTCTAAAATGCTTCACACACCAATGTCTTTCTATTAGAGAAAGTGAATCTGGAAACATAGATTACTATACTTATGGATGCAATGTTGAACGTTGGATAGGAAAAAAAAGATTGTTCGGTAATGGCTGCTTTTATCCCAACTGATGTGGTCCAGTGGTGGGATTCAAAAATTTTTACTACTGGTTTTGTGGGCGTGGCTTGGCTTAGTGGGCATGGCGTGGCGGGCATGGCTGGGGAAGAATACTGCAAAATCTCCATTCCCTCCCCACCCCACTAACCTGCTTTCCAACTCCGTTCTTCTGTGCAGGGCAACAAAAGAAGACCCAGCTGATCAGCTAGAACTTGGGAGGCTGAGAATAGATGGGGGTGGAACGGGTCAGAAGTGGTATTTGCTGGTTCTCTGAACTACTCAAAATTTCAAATTGTTGATCGGATTATAATGATCAAGATTGAAATGACTGAATTAAAGAGAATAAATGAGTTTTAATAACATGTAACTGTCCATATTTCAGGGGAAGCGTAACAGGTAACCACAGATAAGATGGAATAGGTTTGCTAAATATATTTCTAAATTCAGTTCAGTGAACAGCTTACCACCAGAAGTTGTGGATGCTTCAATACTGGAGGTTTTTAAGAAGAGATTGGATACCATTGGATAACCAAATAGTGATCTAATCTCTTCTTAAAAACCTCCAGTATTGAAGCACCCACAACTGCTTAAGCAATGCATTAAAACCACGCTACCGATCTGAATTTTTAAAATATAGATTTATATATTTATTATGACCCACAGTGGTGCAGTGGTTAGAGTGCAGTACTGCAGGCTACTTCTGCTGCCTATCAGCTGCCTGCAATTTGGCAGTTCAAATCTCCCCAGGCTGAAAGTTGACTCAGCCTTCTATGCTTCTGAGGTGGGTAAAATGAGGATCCAAATTGTTGGGGATGGAGCAATATGCTGACTCTGTAAACCACTTAGAGAGGGCTGTAAAGCACTATATAGCGGTATATAAGTCTAAGTGCTATTGTTATTGCTATTATAAATATGTTTCTAAATATACTTGGCAGGCTATGACATGTTACAAACTTCTGCTTTTCATCTACTTTTGTGTAAATAGCTGTATTTCATGTTTGGATAACCAAATACAATATAAAGTCATGCTGAATTAATCATTTGGAGTCCTCCCACCTTTGTCCAGATCTGAATAAATGTGTGACTCAGAGAGAATTGAACTCTGCCTCTTCATTTCTGCCAGACCAGACCTAAATTCCCTGCTTGACAACTTACCAAAATTGTTTATTTATCAGTTGCATATCTGTCTATTTTGTGCTGTTTCAGAGGTTTGGGATGAATTCAGGTTGCAGCCTACCGTTTTTTAAAAAATATTTTAAAAGTTTTAATTAGCACTGTCAAAGATAATATAAATTAAAAAGAAAAATTAGAAAGAGAATAAAAGCCCAAGAAAACAAAACGGGGGGGATCCTAAGAAAACAACTTCCCACCCGCTTCATGGCAATTTCACTTTTTCTTTACCTTTTCTTAAGCAGATAAAAAAAAAAATCCCATAATTCAACTCTATACTATGCAAATCCAAAAGTAACATCTTCTCCAATACAGGTATTAGCAAAAACTCCAACAAATCCTTAAAATAATACCATTAATTAGCAAGCTCATCATTCCATGTCTCAATTTTTAAATATAAGCAAATCCACATATAGAAATCTATAGATTTGCTATTAAAAAAACAATCGCAATATCCTAGTATAAACAAAAGACTGAAATTTAACATTACAAAGAAAGAGACATTCATGCATTACTTTGAGTGAAACAATAATTAGATACAAACCAATTTAGATGCTATCAGATTAAAATACATAAATAGACAGTGGGAAAAAAGGCTTAAAAATCATACTAACTCTAATACCCAATACATAATATTTTCCAGTCCAGATGGCAACAAATTCAAAATGAACTGCCCCAAACACTAGCATATCCCATTTTAACCCTGATCAAATAAACCATCTTTGTGTTCTTCCTTTTTCTTTTTTTGTAAACAGTGTTGTCATTCATCCATTCAGATGATTGTTGATTCTTTTTTTAAAATTTCTTGAAAACTTAAAAATTCTTTTGCAAAACCAGCAAGAAGAAATTATTCCAATTTATCTCTGAAATTGGCATTTTATTTCCGTATCCATATTTTTTGTATGTTTAATGACATATTCTTGTTCATTTGTTCTTCTCAGATACATTTTCTTTTACAAACATTTTTCTGTAGCAGCTTGTTCTAGGAACAGACTGTTACTAAGAACACACAACATCACTAACATTATTGATTCAAGCTTCTGATGCAACTCCTAAAAAATGTCTCTGAATGACATTATACAATGCTTATCTTGTTATGTCTTCAATATCAAAAATATTTTTGATGCATTTATTTTTTAACTTTAATTCCAAACTTTAAATATATAAAACAAAATATCCCAACATTTTTTTAGCATTTAGCCCATTTAAAACTTTTTAGCCAAAACTTTATTTTGCTTTTTGTTGTTTATTTTAAATCCCTAAAGCTTATAAAAATACAGTGTCATTTTCCTACAACGAGAATTATAAGGCATTCACCTAGTGAGAACAATTAATCAGTGGAACAGCTTGCCATCAGAAGTTGTGAATGCTCCATTGTTGGATGCTTTTAAGAAAAGTCTAGACAACCACTGTCTGGAATGGTATAAGGTGTCCTACTTGAACAGGAAGTTGGTCTAGAAGATTTCCAAGGTCCCTTCCAACTCTGTTATATGTTATATACTCTATAAAGCACTACCTTGCAGTCTCCTTGACCCGAATGAACCTTGAGAAATCTCACATCTTCTCTTTTTCAGAGAGGGTCTTCTTCTCAGCATCCTGTTGTTAGCCACATAATTTATTCCACTTTACACAGAGCTTTCTTCAGTTTGCTATTCCTCTCTAGAAGTCCTGGTAGAATATGCATTGAAGTTTCTTCTCCTTTTTTATTCTATTTCTGAATCTTATATTACAGTATATATTTATTGAGTTCTAACTGAAGCAGACAAGTGGGCTCCATAGATGGTATTCAGCAGGTTCTGACTAGTTCTGGAGGACTGGCAATGGAAATTTTGAGTAGTTCAGAGAACCACTGGCCCCGCCCTCCATCTATTCTCTGCCTCCTGAGTCCCAGCTGATTGGAAGGATCTTCTTTTGTTGCCCTGCACAGAAGAACAGAGCTGGAAAGCAGGTTAGTGGGGAGGGGAGGGAATGGCATTTTTCAGGACCTTCCCCCAGGAGTGGGATGGGAATGGAGATTTTAGTTTCCTTCCCCTGCCATGCTCACCAAGCCATGCCCACCAAACCATGCCTAACAGAACCAGTAGTAAAAAAAATTAATGCCACCACTGGTGGGCTCCCAGGAACTACAGTGTATAAAAAGCAAATTAAAAGTGTATATAAATAAGAGAAAAAAATTCTTTAAAAATATTAAAAACAATGAGCTTAGGGATCATTGTCACAACAATGTGTTTTCTAGTTGGTTTATTTGGATTTAACATTGGATCGATTGCCTCTTAAGTATTGTGTTGCTGAATGTTCAGATAATTATATTTTATTAGGAATGTTATCATAAACTACTCAGAGGTTACTATACCACAGTATTTAGTTTTGATCCAGTAAGTGCTAAACTTCAAAACATTGTTATTTTTTCTTAGTCATGCAGGTAAGATGGGGGTAATTATTAGAATAAACAATGGTTAGAAAAAAATGGGAAACTAATTCTGAGGATCCAATCCATCAGTTTTTATTTATAAATTATTAGGTTTATATTTACCATATGTAGCTGGTAGAAAGACCATTCATCATTACATGGAAATGAAATACTTAATAAGATAAAGTAATTGTATGACAATGCATAAAGCACTGGGAAAATATAATGAACCAGATCTTTTATTTTAAATAATTAGATTAGCAAGTTTCCTTGGCTGTTTTTACGGAGCAAAACAAATTTGGGATATTTTTCTTGGAGTAAATATTTTATAACATTTTCTATGCTTCTTCTCTCCCAAGAATGATATTTATTTAATGGAACAATCATTTATCTTATCTGTTCTTAACAATACAATTTATTTATTAACAGTTAACTATTTGAAAATAAGATTAAACTATGCTGGCACTTCCTCTAAATTGATTGAAACCTGGTTAGATGGATGAATGAAAATGCATTTATAGATCCTTCACAAGAGATGCTAAATTCAAAAGACAAAAGTTGATGACAGTACATGAAAAATAAGATTGCAAGATAAAGATTTTCCCAACATTTTCAATTAATTGCTCAGTGGGAAGGAAATAGCACTAGTTATCTATCACTTAATAATAGCAATCAGTCGTCATATATCTGGGAATAAATACAATGGTTTTTACAGATCATTTTGAAGTTACTAAAAGTTCAACCATGTCTTATTTTCTAAAGTACTGTATTTGCATTTATATACCCAATGACAACCTATTAAAGTTCACACTTAAAAAACATAGAAAAATTATTTTTAGACTTCCCATGAGCATTAAGACAGAAAAAAGCAAGGAAGGAAGGAAGGAAGAAAAGAAGGAAGGAAGACAAGTTTATTAATAAGAATTTTAAAGCACTGACATATTTTCGTAAAGTTCATACAGAAACTTGAAAAAGTCAAGCTGCTTTAATAAATATCAGAGGTATGTTGGGCTCATGCTTGTTTCATCTCTAAGTTTTGTGGTCATAGCATTAATTCAACCCAAAGTTCAAAGTGTGTGTATTTACATTATGTACATACACACACACACACACACACATCAAAAGATATGGAAAGTCTAAATTAAATCTATATTCAATGTATTTAGAAAAGTCTTCCTATTAGTGATTACCAAGATCCATATTTTTAACTGGAGGAAATGTTCTAGGTCTTAAATTTTAGAAATCATGATTCTTCAGTCTTTATTAGCAATGATCATGATGGCTGGAAAATTCTGGAGTTCACATACAAAAATCTGAAGGATGCTCATATTAGGAAAAGGCTATCATAGAGCATTGTTTTTCAGATCAGACTGACCATGGACTGACAACAGTTTCCTAACTGTGGCTGAAGGACTCTACAAAATCTTTAAGGCATTTATGTTAACCAAACATTCATGTTTGGTTAATGTTAAATTGAAAAGCTTCTAATATGCATCTGGGACTATTTCTAGAAAAAAGGTAGGTTAAAATAGCAAGACAAAAATGTTTCTAAACTTTAATATTCATCTCACTGTAGTACAAACTCTTCCTTTCAGCTGAATTAAGCAATATAAACATATTTAAGTTGGTTTATTTTGCTACTTTGACTAAGAGTTAATGCTTAATTTCCTAATATTCTTAAATTTTAAGATGGAATAAGTTCAATATATGCCATCATTTATATTATGTAAAAAATCTTGAACTACTGCCAGTTATTTAGAATCCCATGTTCACGTTGGTACTTTTTCTGATTGAGCTGTGCCCACAGGTTAGTTAATCAGTCTTTTGCTATGAAATATTTTCTACTGGCTTGAGCTCAGGTCACAAATATATACAAAGCAGTTCCCTCTTTAACCTCAGCCAGATTGGTTGTTGAAAAAGAACAAAGGAAAGAAGTGTATGGGATGAGGTGAAGGCTATATGCCTTCTGGTTCTCTAGCAGAAGCAAATTGCCTTGAGCCCACTGAGGACAAGAGCAGTTTAAGGAGGCAACTAAAAGTGCATAAAATGAAATATAATAAGATGCCATGTTTTCCAGCTATGTAGTAGCTTATGAAAAAGAATACAGGAATAAATTCTACTGGATCAGAGCTGAGCTAGTCCTGCATTTTGTTCCCCATGTGCATCAAAAGTATAAAGCCCACAAACAGGGAGATGGGAGAAAACATAAGAAAATTATATCAGATGTTTTCTTCATTCCAATGAAGAATTTCTGAACCAATACCATCAGCATTTTTGAGGGAAAGATTCCTGAAGAATGACCAGGGAAGGCAGAAGACATGTCAGAAGCTGCCTGAATTACTGTCAAGCCCCAAGAACCAAGACAGACAGACATAATTAATTTCTGTACATTTTCCTTTATTTGTCTGTGAAGATCAGTGATGGGATTCAATTTTTTTTACTACTGGTTCTGTGGGTGTGGCTTGGTGGGCATGGCTTGCTGGGTGTGGCAGGGGAAGAATACTGTAAAATCTTGGCAGAGGTGGTATTTGCCAGTTCTCCAAACTGCTCAAAATTTCTGCTACCGGTTCTCCAGAACTGGTCAGAACCTGCTGAATACTACCTCTGATGGAGACTCTCAGTCATCCGGGTCATGGTTGTCCCAAAGGTGCTTTTTCAAGAGTCAGCTGGACTTCCTGTTTTTTCTACAAATTACTCTCCTTAATTGTGCCTTACTTCCAGGGAAATATATATTTAGGTTATGGTGCAGTATTTGAAATATCAATACAGCATTATTTGCCTAACAGTTCTGAACTGAAGAAGCTTCTTGGATGAAAAGTGAAGCATCTTCAAAGAAAAACCAGAAAGTCTAGTTGCCTCTTGAAAAAGCACCTTTGGGATAGTTTCCTTTATTGTTTTCACCTGTAGATAGAAATTTTGCCAAACTAAAGCAACTATTTGCATCACTACTCTGAAAATCGCTAGGGAGGATCCATTTTAATTTTTTTTCCTTCACTAAACTTTTCATGCTTCAGTGCCTATTTGCACTCCGTCTTACCTGGAATCCAGACTACATGCCACTAAAATTATAGTCATTTAGTTATTTCTAAAAGCCATGCAGGAAGGATCCCAAAATTTAATCACTCTGCATAATATAAATACACAATCTATTATCATTGTTTATGAGATGGTTTGTGTGTAACTTTTTCAAAGGTAGAATATTATGAAATATGATTAAATAAATAATACCTAAATTGGATTCCCCTTCATGTTCTCTAGCACTCTTAATAAAACTCAAAAGAAATGCCTAGCCATCACGAATGATAGAAAACTGTGGCACACTTATCCTTCTGGAAACCACCTAATCTTATATGAAGGCTAGGTACTACCATTATGTTATTTCTTCATTAAATTTATATGCCACATTGTTTGTATTTCAAGGCATTCTACATTTTACCTACAGTAAAACCTAAAATTCTGCCATTTAATCTCATGCCAAGAATATATTGTTATATGAATATAGCTCTTCTATCACAACATATGTATTAATCCAATTAAATAAGACATTTTTATGTTTCATCTTCCTCCAGAGTCATTAAAATTTCCAGGAACATCTGAAGATCCTTTTCTTTGGAAAAATAGCAAGGCTTAATTCTAGACAAGTCAATGCAAAATATATGAATTGGGATATTTGGAGAATGTAAATTAAAAAAGTCATATATTTTAAATTGAAAGTGTCCTCCCCACTAATTGTTATTTTTCAGCGATAGGTTCTTTACAATCCACAGTACACATTGTCTCACTGACCTCAAAAAAATCTGATAATTTATCTCTTGGTGCTTCTAGGAAAAAAACATTTTCCACTATCCATTCATCCATTGGTCCTGAGTTCTTTAATGTCATCACTATCTCATCTTTATCTCCATATACTGGATTTAATTTCAATGTTGGGAAATGATTGGAGTAAGAGATTAAATGCTAGACTGTCTGATTTGTACCTGAAAATTTATGAGTGGGGAATATATTAATTTCTTCCCCTTTCCATGAATTTTGTGCACACACACATCAGTTCCATCCAGATAAAAAACAGGTGGTTCATTTAGTAACTGTTCAAAGTTATAATGGCACTGAAGAAAGTGACTTATGACTGTTTTTCACATTTATAACTGCAGCAGCATCCCCATAGTCACATGATCAAATTTCAGTTGTCGGCAATTGGTTCATATTTATGACATTGTAGTATCCTGGGTTCAATCTTCTGACCAGCAAAGTCAATGGGGAAGCCAGATTTACTTAACAACTATATTATTAAGTTAATAACTGCAACCATTCAGTTAACAACTATGGCAAGAAAGGTCTAACGTGGGGCAAAATTCACTTAAACAAATGTCTCATTTAGTAATATAAATTTTGGGTTCAATTGTGGTCACAAGCTGAGGACTACCTGTACTGCAAGTTCCATGATAGCAGACAGTTCAATTAAAAAAATAGCAACTCTCCTCCAGCAGTTGATGTGGGGCAAAATAACACAACAAGAGGCCTGAAGTGGTTTAACTATTAGAAGGAGAGAAATTATCAAATCAACTTACCTAAAACAGATGATTCTGCCAGTGTTTGATACTAGTGTGATGAACAGCATAATTCCACCCTTTCTTGCAAACTGGATGCCTCTGGAGAAAGTTGACTTTCAATTTTGAACAGATGGTTCATTAATTGATTGATTACATATCATCAAATCAGTTTCAACTCCTATTGACCACATACAGTAGATTTTCTCCATGAACACTCAATTTCAGAGTGTTTGCAGCATGACTACTATTATGAGACAACTCAGGAGCAAAACACAGCACAGAGGCTTTGTCTTTTAACAGTTGTTTATAGATAAGACTACTTTAGACATAAATATACGTGTTAGACACCAGGGAAGAATCTGTCTTCATTACTCTGCTTGGAGAACCACAATGGAGACAGAACACAAGGAGAGAGAGGTATGCCTTCTCATGGCCTCATATATATAGACAGCTTCTTAAAGTGGTAAAACCCTATGGAACCCATCCTCAGTCTTAAAACGGCAATAACAATGCTGATTCATCCTCATTGCATCAGCCTTTCAACAGCAGATCAGCTATGAAATCTCAATACCTTGAAAGACCTAACCTGGTCTTTTGAGTCTTTCAAAGTCTTTCAAAATTCATCATTACCACTATAATGTGTCTCCCTACTGCTGATGATCCTCTATTTCCCTGTCTCCAAATTCTAGGAAAATTTACCTTGAGCATCGAAGCCTGTAATCATTTGGTATCATTCCTCTCCTTCATGGGTTGTTCTAAAAGTAAGTAAGATGAGACTAACCACTTTTCATTTATAGATGTACCTCTGATTTTGAACTTTAGAGTCAACACCCAAACTTCCGTCACCATTATCATTAGCCATTCAATCATGTCCAACCCTCATCTCTCATCACTCTCCATGCTTCTCTGTTTGAACCGCCTCCTTCAAATCTGCCATGGTCATCTAGTATCATTCTTGATAGTGTCCAAGAAATTTTTCTGCTGATCCCTCCCAGCATGATCAACTTTTCAAGTGAGTCAGCTTGCATGGTGTGGCCAAAGTAGAATAGTCTTTGTTTGGCAATCTTGGTATGATATTTTTGGTAATTTTGGTAACATTTGGTCTAGGACTTCTTTCCATCATGGTATTTTTGGTAACATTTGGTCTAGGACTTCTTTCCATCAATCCATAGGATGCATAATAGCAGCACCATTTGAGGGTCTTCACCCTTCTCCTATTTTAGAATCCACATTTCATAACTATAAGTAGCAATTGGAACAAATAATTGTGTTGACTAATCTGCACTTCCAGATCTTATTCATGCTGGACATTACAGCTCTTTCAATCTTATACAGTGATGGGATTCAAATAATTTAACAAGCAGTTCATCCAAAGTCAGGTTGGCAGTTTTGGGAGGCATGACCCATCCCCATCCTCCACCTCTGTCACACATACAGGATGAGCTTCCTGTGATGGACAACCTGACGCTGGGTGAACAGGTTATTAAATTACCCACCCCTTGCTATTCGTCACACTGGCCGCTCCGCCATTTCTCCATTGCAGCGCAGCACCCAGGATCCACTTTAACAGCGGATGGTGGACAATTTAACAACCGGTTTGCCCAAATTGGTGTGAACCAGCTGAATTCCACCACTGACTATATACCTTCTGATCTCAGGGCTGCTATCATCATGTTGGTTAATTTTAGAGCCCACGAAGTTGAATTTTTTTACTGTTTTGATGCTTTCATTGTCGATCTGCATTCTGACCTATGTGTTCTCGGCAATCGTCATTATCTTTGTTTTTTTGATGTTAAGTGCAGTCTGAATATTTTGTTTTCATTTTTGACTCTCAGGATTAGCCACTGCAGGTGTTCCTTGTTTTCCATGAACAATGTTGTATTATCTGCATATTTGATGTGGTTGATATTCCTACAGTTGATTTTAATCATAATGGTAGATTCTTCCAAAGATACATTTCTCATAAATATGTCTGTGTCCATGTTGAATAGTATAGGTGACAGGATAGAACCTGAAGTTGCCAAACTTTAGAGACTTATCAAAATATTTGATTTGTGCTTAGAAAACATCACACAGAACAGAATGAAAGATTATTTCATTATTCAATTTTACAGGTATTCATGGAATCGGATCAATTGCTTGAATGTTATGAAAATGCAATGCCACTTCCTTGAAGTCAAATTGGCTCTAGAGATTCTGTGGCACAAATACAGGAATCCTTCTCTGTGTTTGCATAGGAGGACAAGTACAAGTATTAAGCTGACCAAATTCAGAACGTGGTCTATGTGAAAATGATGAAGTTAGAAAGCATACAGATAAAGGCTACACAGTAAATATCTTTGATAGACCATTACAGATTCTGTTTATTACCTTTCTGCTTATCAAGTGCATCCAGTGACAGTGTGGAGGTGAGTGGGTGTAATTATTAAAAATCAAGTGATCCATAGTTCATCATTAGTTGGTTGGATTTTATTACATTGGACACAGGTTCTTCAAGTCTGATTTGTCTCAATTTCTATCCTATTTGACTATCACTAAGTGTTGTATCTAATGTTTTATGATTAATGTATTTTTACAATGACTATGATAATTATCTGTCACTGTTATTGTATGTATGCTGAGACAAATTCCTTGTGTATCTAATCACACTTGGCCAATAAAGAATTGGATTGAATTGAATTGAATTGAATTGAATTCTATGCTATGCTATGCTATGCGTTGCCATGCCATGCCATGCCATGCCATGCCATTTTGTGTACTTCATGGTGGTTGTATGTCTATTTTCTCTGCATAAATAACTGGTTCTAGTGTCTTTTATATGAAAAATGTTTTATACCCACGTGCTATTACATGCACAAACTATTCTGAAGGTTGCTCATCTTGATATTTCCACCTACAAAAATTAAAGAAGGGAGTCATTTTAATACCTTGCTAATCTGTGCCAGGCTGTCATCCAACTGACATTGCAAAGCTAACTCAGCATTAAACAACCATTAGGCAAAATAGCCTTCATTTTATTTTTTAAAAGAGGAAGCACTTGGCTTCGTCTAATAGCAAGGCCATCTCTGCCCTCCCAAACAATCTCTGCTTAATGTTCCCTCAAGGCAGCTTGCTCTGAGCACCAAAGCTAAAGCTGCCCATCTTCTTTAATTACTGAGGAAGCTTTGAAGTTCTAGCAAAAGTCATAGATGTTATGCTTTAATGTACAGACGAAAAATCCATTTTGAGGCCCACTTAGAGTGAAGGCAGGAAAAGGAGTTAGCTTCATAACAAAAGAGTGCAATTCTCAAAGAAGTTTTTTTTTCTGTTGCAAATTGACATGGACTGTACTTGGAAGCAGCAAGAGGGATACCCTGCTGGTTAGTAAGCAGACTGCTAAAGAAACTGGTAATATATTATTGATAAATGACATTCAGTACAGATATGTGTTAGGAATGCATTTTGATCCATGCTGCACAAATTAATCTGCAGGATGGACTGAACCTATCCAATGGATTTTACATTTCACTGACTCTTGTCATGCTGATCTAAGCAGCTGAAATTAGTGGTATAAAATTCATTTTCCTCTTTTTTCATTTTCTAAATTAGTTTGAAGGGAGACTGCATAATTTTCTCCCAAGAACATTGAAATTCTGCCAGAGAGCACTTTGGTGGACATCCTATCCTTATCTTATGGTACTTCATATCAATTTTGTCTTTCCCTAATTGTTTTTTCCCTAATTGTTGGGGGTTGTTTTCCCTAAAGAAAACAACCCCCAAGCCAAAAATAAAATTCAAGAGATGTATGCTTAAATCCTATCTTTCATTACACAATTCTCTCTAGAGTCTCCCTACCCTTGGCATCCCACATTTCAATTAAATTGCAAGAAGAGGCAGTCATGGAAACTGCAAAATGATCAAAAAAGATTTGTAAGAGAAAATGTCAACAGCTCTCATGGCCAATTCTAACACTCTCAAAAATAAGGTAGAAAATGCATATTGGAAAGAAGTTTTTTCCACATTTAAGAACAATCCTCCTTGGTTAGGCCAAGATCCATCTTGGTGACACCCCCTCCAATGTCCATAACTTGGCCACAAGTGGGAAATGGAGGCACATCTTATTCCTGGAAGTAGTATTTGAAGTCTTGCTGCCTCCAACCTTGAGTATAACTGAGCCTTTAAGAAATGAACCAGTGATGGGATTCAATTATTTTTACTACTGATTCTGTGGGCATGGCTTCGTGGGCATGGCAT